>JAJEJO010000253.1:678305-786681 GCA_020662805.1 Glaucomys volans | reverse complement strand
TTTTTTTTGTACTGGGAGTGAATTGTACCCAGGAGCACTTTACCACTGAGCTATATCCCAATCCTTTTTTTAATTTTGAGACAAGTTCTCACTAAATTGCTTAGGGTCTTGCTAAATTGCTGAGGCTGGCTTTGAATTTGTAATCCTCCTGCCTCTGCCTCCCAAGTTGCTGGGATTATATGGATGTGCCACTATGCCTGGCTTCTGAACTAATTTTTGACATCTGTTTTCTTTGTTGTTGACATCTCTGTTCAGTTAGCCTAGCAGTGTTCTATTGGATAAAGATTTACTTAAATGCTTGAAACCAAAAATCTGTCTTTGCAGAGTGGCTCCACGTAATGGGACACACCTTCACCATGCAGCCAGGCAGTTTAAAACTCTGTCGTCGTCTTGACATCCTGCTTTTGCAGAACCCCAAGGTCAGCCAAAAGTGAGAAATTAGGGCCTTCCTGAGCATGAACATTTCCCTGGGCATGTCCTTGGTCTTCTAGTTTCCTGGCAATAATCAAGGGCTTTTGAAAACGTATTCCCCAAAGATTTTCATTCAGAAGCCTTTCTTCCCAAGCATTTTATTAGGCTATTGTTTTCTTCAACTGTCATCTATTGCCTCAGGTAACAGGGAATAAAACATTTGCTTATAAATATTTTAAACAAATGCACTGCCATCAGTGACTTTAGCACTTGGCAATTTCTGAGATAGGTATGGTATAGATAAACTTTTCAGTGAGTCTTCCACGAAGCCATAGATTCTTAAGGATAATTCTTTACAAATGAGTTACAACTCCCTGTGTTATTGGTATTATGAATTCAGGCTATCATTGTATAAATAATCTCTTAGGGAGCAGGGGATGGGACTAGGGTAAATTAAAATGTCACAGTTTGCTGTTTTTACTGAGATTCAGTTGCTCCTTGGATTTCAACAAGCTACGAGTTTGTTTCCAGAGAGCCAAAAAGTTGATTCTTGAAGTTTTTTCTAGTTTTGATACCAGAAGCTCAGTCCATTCCAAGGTCAACCCAATTACATGGACAAGGTTTGGAGAAAAAGGAAAAAGAAGTTTTACTGCTTTGCTATAAAAGGAGAAAAATAGGGAACTCCTTTTCCAGTGGCTATGGTTCTAACTGTCAGAGATGGACAGTGGGCTTTTAAGGAGGACATGCAAAGGCTATGCCCTGTGAGGAACATAATTCATTTGTATCCTTCAGATAGAGCCACTTTCTTAGATTCACAGGTGCCAGCCCAAAAGTCTGATTTCTTCATTCCTATGGTCAGTGAGCCGAGGGCGCCAGATTGGAAGAAGGTTAATGTTCCTTCTCCCATGGTTAGAGAGGGGGAGAGAGAGAGAGAAAGAAAAAAAACATGTCAGTTTTAAAATAAGCCACCACTGGTAGAGCAGCCAAGGTTATATTCAAAGCATGAAGTGGACTGCATTATAGTTTTTTTTCATTAATTTTAACAAGGGGTATTCTTTTAGAGTTCTTTATTCCACCATTTTTGATGACAACAAACATTTCTAATATTTGTCATTTCTTGGTGTGTTACTCAGCTTTCCATTGCTGTGAGAAAATGAACTTAAAGGCATCATGGCGAGGGTGTGTGGTGGAAAAGGCCTGCTCATGTCATGGTGGTGGGGAAAGAGAGAAAGACAGGATAGGGACTGGGGTCCCAATAGCCTCTTTAAGGTCACTCCCCCAGTGATCTTGCTTACTTTCACTATGTTCCACCTCCCTAAGATTTCTTTACTTCTTAATTGCGCCACAGGATGATGACCAAGCCTTTAACATCTAGGCCTTTGGGGAACATTTAAGGTCCAAACCATAACACTTGGTCTGTTCCCATTATCTGTGTTTACTTCTTAGATATGCAACACATTTTCTCATCTCTTCATGCTTTACTATCTGATTGGATGATAGACATAATAAATTTACATTGTTGAATGCATTGTTGAATTTTGTATTTTTTAAGGAGTATTGGACTTCATTCTCACAAGGAGTTACATGAATCAATTTCATTCCTTCAAGCCTTAACTTTAGCTTTATTAGGCTAGATTTATGGTCACCTTCACCCCAGACCTAATGTATCCCCACTACTAAGATATGACCTCCTCATGTCTATTTGTTTTCTATTGTTGTCTATTTCTATTTGTTTCTAGCAGGTGGGTACTTTGGACCTCATTACTCCATCATGACTGGAAATTAAATTTGAGTTATTATAATTTATGCTTGGGATTCTCAGAGCTTCTTGATTCCATAGTTTGATCTCTCTCACTGTTTTTTAACATTGTCTCAAATATTGTTCTGGCTTTAATGTTTCTCTTCTGGAATCCCAGTTATATATGCCTTACTTTTTATCTGTGTCACAAATGCCTCTCATTGTCTGGATTTGCATTTCCCTCCTCTGAAATAAATCTATTGATTTGTCTTTAAATTCATGAATCCTATTTTCTCTTGTGTCCAATCTGGTATTAAAACCCATACAGTAAGTTTTTGACTATTGTATTTTTTAGTTGTAGCATACTTACTTTATGCATTTTTAGATATTACTTAAAATCCTCCATCTTTTATTAATTTTTCTTTATTTTTGCCATATACATGGCATTTAAAGTGCTTCCTAATTCCAGAATCAAAATAATCTAAGTGTGCCTAATTAGTTTTCTATTGCTGTCAAAACTAATTGCAAACTTAGTGACCTAAAACAAAATCCATTTATTAACTCGACAGTTTTGTAGGTCAGAAGTGCAGATGGGTATAGCTGAGTTCTGTCCCATAAGGGGAAAATCAAGGTATAGTCCAGGTTGGGCTGGTTTCTGAAGGCTATGGGGAAGAATCTGCTTTTAAGTGCATGCATGTTGTTAGCTGAATTCTGTTCTTTGTGGCTGTAGGGCTGTGGTCCTCATTTCCTGGCTGAATCAGCTAGGAGATGCTCTAAGATCCTGAAAGGTCACTTAAAGCTTCTTGCCACGAGATTTCTCCATTTCACTAACAGAAAATATTCCATGTGCTGAATCCCTCCAATCTCTGATTTCCTTTTTCCAACCAGCTGGAGAAAACTCTGCTTAAAAGGTTCGTGTGGAAAGATTAGGCTTGCTCAGATAATTGCCCTTTGGCCATATAATAAAGTATGATCACAGAAGTAATATCCTATTCACAGGTTGCAAGGGATTATACAAGAAAGAAGGGTCCTTTGAGATCATTCATTCTTAGGATTCTACCTACTGTAACTGTTGTTCATTTTCTCTGCCTTTTCTAATACCTAGTAATATTTGTGTGTGTGTGTGTGTGTGTGTGTGTGTGATTGTATATTTAAAAAAATATAGAGGTGGGCTGGGATATAGCTCAGTGGCAGAGTGCTTTCCTAGCATGTGTGAGGCCTTGGTTTCCATCCCCAGTACTGAAAAAAAAAAAAAAAATAGAGGCTGCAGTTGAATTTCTTAGCCTTTTTCCTCTATAAGAGGTAGAGTTAGGAACTGATCACCATAAACCAATGAGGGTTGATTTGCAGTATTCAGACAATCCAGCTCTTGTTCATTATTTGTTCAGGATTTTTCTTCCTTAATTTTTGCTTGAGAGCCTGTTGGTTCTGTCTCCTCAGACCTGGAAGTCTGCTTGAGATTTAGCTCTCCCCGTCCTGGGTTTTGAGCTGAGCTATTTATACTATTTCACTATGATTGTGGCAGGCCCCTTTCTTTTATTTGGACTGTTTCCAAATACAGTGAAACTGCAGGTTTCACTTTGCCTTTCTGGCCCAGCTTCCAAGCATCTCATACCATCACAAATTCAGTAAATGTTCTATGGACAAAAACAGTCATGTGCTCAGAGATCTTCTAATTTCTAAGGTAGACTTATTTATATAACTTCTGAAATCACTTGTGAATTATTTTCCCCTGTACAGTTCAACAGCCTGGGCCAAACCCTATCTTCAGCACACCAAGAATCAGCAAATGCTCCCAGATCAGATAAAAGACAGTACTTGTCAGCTCATCTAGAAAAACTACTGCAGCTGGACATGGTGGCACATGCCTATAATCCCAGTGACTGTGCAGGTTGAGGCAGGAGGATCTCAAGTTCAATTTCAGCCTGGGCAATTTAATGAGACCTTGTCTCAAAATAAAATTAAAGGACTGAGAATGTAGCTCAATGGCATGGCATCCCAGGGTTCAACCCCCAGTACCACCCAAAAAATATTTTGCATATACATATTTATATATATGAAAAGTCAAAGCAGTTCACTTTCTCAAATTTTATTTCATCTAGACCTCATTGCTTCCTTAGCTCTATGATATTTTAAATATGTTCTCTACTTATCTCCCCACCCTTGTGTCAATTGTTGCAGCATAATTGGCACCTGGCAAGACTAACTACAGTATACATGGAAATAAAAGCCTGCCCATTACTTTTTATTTTGCAACTGAGACTTGAACCCAGGACCTCACATAAACTAAGCATGTGCTCTACCACCGAATTATATTCTCAGACCTATTGCTTTCTTTTTTAAAAAAAAATTTTTACCTTTATTTTTTATTTATTTTTTTGTGGTGCTGAGGATCAAACCCTCACACGTGCTAGACATGCACTGTACCACTGAGCTACAACCCCAACCCCACCATTACTTTCTTTTTAAACATTTAAACCCAAGACAAAAGTGAAGAGATTAAATAACCAGAAAAGATGTCCCCTCCTCTCTTCTATTGGGTGAGGTCTACAGGGATAGACATTGTAGAAAAGCACAAGAATAATTTTCATGGAGCCATGGAATGTGAATCATAGAGGCTAATGCTTGCTATACTGCTTACACCAAGTTTTAAGTAGACATACTATGATTTTGTTTCTTCATTGGTAAAATACCAGGATGTCAGTGATTGGAGATGTGTGTGGTCTATCATTATTCTCCTTACTGAATAGTGTAGCCATGGGAATCAGAGGAATTGATTAATTCCTGATTCTCATGGCAGCACCATTATACAATGTAGTTTTTATAAAATGAAAATGATTCTTTACTTATGTAAAGAATCAATATCAAGAGATATTGACCATAGTACATTTTGAGAACTAGTCATAAAGAGTAGGGCAATAAAGAAAACAGAAAATAAGTATCCAGTAACAAGCACCAAGAGCAGAACGAAAAGGGCTTTACCTTTTCCTATGGGGATTTGGGTTTGAATTGGTTTGTTCTCATTACCTGTGGGACCATGAATCACTGCTGTGCTTCCCATCTATAAAATACAGTGGCTTATAATTTCGATCACAGGATTTGGTGAGGATAAAGTGTAAAAGAAAATACGAAGTTGTTATAGTTCTCACTGGAAAATCACTCTACATGTTAAAATTAGAAGATACCCATTCTCAAAGGTGTATGATATATTCTTTTAACATTGAAGTCAAACAGATGACCACGTGGGAAAGTAATAAATATGTGCAGGTATGTCAAAGTAGGATGATAAGTGAAGAACAGCAGGTAGCAGAACAGTCATACATGAAAAATAGATCTGGATAGAAAAGCAGATGGGAAGAAAGAAAAATCAGAAAACTAAGCAAAAGACATTTAAAACAATTCTGTTTTTTAAATTTTTTTATGTGGTGCTGAGGATTGAATCCAGGGCCTCATGCATGCTACGCAAACACTCTACCACTGAGCCACATCCCCAACCCTAAAACAAAGCTTATTGGTAGTTTCTAAAATCTGAGATTATACTCAGAGGAATTTTTTAAACCAGCAATTATAATAGTGAAATATAACCACTATTAACAGTGGGATACATTTTTCTTCCTAGCTATTTTTCTGTGTATTTCTCCACATGGGTGATAAACACATACACAAAAGGCATAAATGTAATATGAATGTATGTAATACACATAATCTTAAAATTTGCCTGTATTCCCACAACCCAGATACACTAAAATCATAACAATGCATATCATTCCCATATGTCATTTTATAACAGTTTTGTAATCTTGAACATTTTCCAAAATTCTTAAAATATGAATGCAATGGCAGCATATTATTCCAGTTTAAGAATGTATCAATACCCAATCACCTATCACTGGATATTCAACTTGCTAGTAATTTTTTTGAGGTGCTGGGGATTGAACCCAGGGCCTCTGCTTGTGAAGCAAACACTCTACCAACTGAGCTATATCCCTAGCCCACTAATAATTTTTATTTCAATTAATACTGCTAGGCTTTGGTGGCACATGGCTGTAATACCAGCTACTCTGAAGGCTGAGGGATGAGGATCACAAGTTTGACGTCAGCCTGGGGAACTCAGTGAGACCCTGACTCTAAATAATGAAAAGGGGCAGGGGGACATATCTCAATGGTAGAGAACCCCTGGGTTCAATCCTAGTACCATGCAAAAAAAGAAAAAAATATTGTTCTTATAATAAGATCTTTCCTATAAATCCTGATCCTCCTATTGCCCCATCATTAAATTACTTAAAATAGAACTTTTTCTAAGAAAGACATCTCAGAAGGGTATAACCTTTCCCCATGATATTTACACCTTTGTACTGACGGCAGAAAATTGAATGTGTAACTGCTCCTTTTTAAGTCCCTTTTGTTTGGGGATCATACTGGCTCATCCCCTCTCAAACAAATCTATTTAAAGATTCTTGCTTTTTTTGTTTTTTGGTACTGGGGATTGAACCCAGGAGCACTCTACCACTGAGCCATATCCCCTGCCCATTTTTCATTTTCAGATAAGGTCTGGCTAAGTTGCTGAAGCTAACCTTGAACTTTTGATCCTCCCGCAAGCATGCACCTGGTTCACTTGGAGATTTTCTATTTCAAATTAATCTGACAGATAAGCCCAGCAAGGATTGCTTTTATAGTCTTCCTAGTCAAAAAGTTTATAACAATATTCTTCAAAGAACATGTGTATAACTGAGTGTTTATATAAATATAAACCTGTGATCTTTTCTGTAAAATATATAATGATGTATCTGACACATGATTTTCCTCATAGTATCTAGGAAAACTGGGCTCTTCAACTTACAAAATTGATAATATCCCCTAAACATAAGAGCTCTGATATAAAATGAAATTTTTCTTTCCAAAATTTCACTATATTGATGGTTTGGTCCTTCATAAATTCTTTGATGAACAATATATTACAACTCCTGGATGAGAATTTATGTTTATTATATGCTTTAAATATTACATTGAGTTTTCTTAAATCAAATGAAGGCTGAGCACAATATCTGAAGGCTTTCTGATATTCATTAGATTTACATGATTACTTTCAATGAATTCTTTGATGCACAGTGTAACAATGTATAACTAATGGATAGTTATTCCACCTGAAAGTTTATTTGTAGGCTTTAGGTTTTATCTCCTGTGTGATTTCTCTGATGTTTAGTGAGAGGTGTCTTCCCAATGAAGTCTTTCCCAAACCCTGCATTCATAGGGCTTCTTGCCTGTATGAGTTCTATGATATACAATGAGAGCTGATTTCATACTGAAAAGTTTTCCACATTCATTACATTCATAATTCTTCTCCCCTGTATGAATCCTCTGATGTTCAATGAGAGTGGACTTCCCACTGACTGCTCTCTCACAGTCACTGCATTTATAGTGTTCTCTCTCTCATATGATTTTCTGATGTTTGATGAGTGGTGCCTCCTGGAAAAAGATTTTCCCACATTGACTGCATTCTTAGGATTTCTCTCCCAAGTGAGTTCTCAGGTGTGCTATGAAGGCTGTCTTCTGGCTGGAGGCTTTTGCACATTCATAAGGCTTCTCTCCAGTGTGAATTCTTTGATGGGTAACAAGGTTGGTTTTCTGGATAAACACTCTACCACATTCAGTACAATCACAGAATTTCTTCCCAGTTTGAATTCTCTGACTTTTATTAAGGGCTTGCTTCTGGTGGAGGGCTTTTCCTTGTTGATTGGTTCAAAAATTTCTCTGTAGGTTGGGCTTTATCAAGATTAGGACAGAAACAATTTCCAATCTACCTTACATCCATTATTTTTCTTTCTTACATAGCTTCTGATTTGACTAAGAAAATTAAAATTATGGTTTAAACAACTTTTCCATGAATAATATTTAGGGAGTCTTTGTCCTATAGAAACAGAGCATTTGCTCATATAAATGATTTTTCTGCATGTTCTGCATTCTTGATTACTTTCATCCTTCAGTGTTTCCTTGTCTATGAATGCAGCTTGCCACAGAGGTCTGTCTTGACTTTCTTTGTAGTTATCTATCTGTTCATCAACTTGCCAGACTTCTAGGGGAAAAATAGGATGAATCATTCAATTTGTAAGTCTTTTTACTATAATGTTATGGGATAACATTAAGCCCTAAATGCCCTGTGGTGAATGCCTATCAATGTGACTTGAGCTGATGTAGATGGATCCTCCCCATGTTCCACCACCGCTACCTGTCCTGACTGCAAATGCAAAGAAATGCTGGCCCAAATTTAACCAAAAAATGTAAAATGCAGCCAAGCTGAAAACCAAGAAATTTACTATGTGACAAAAATGAAGAGGAACTTTAAAGTGAGAGGGTGAATAAAAACCGAATCTGTGTGGCTTTGCAGTTGAGAGATTAAGGCTCTAATCATAAGTGTGAATTCCAGGCCACAGGGCATAAAAGCACAGAGAACTAGAATTGAGCTCCCAGTTTAAAGCTGGGAATCATGAAGGCCATCTCTGTTTATGAAATAGAAATTAGAGTGATGTCACCCACTAGTTAATGAAAATGGTAAGAAGAATCAGGAGTTACTTATAAGAAATCAGAACCCTAGTCCTCTACCACATGTGGGAATGCATCCCAAATGGACAACTGAAGTATAATACAAGACCCCCAAAGTTGAAAAATTCACCTAAAATGGGTTCTACACTAGTGAAACTAGTGGGCTCCCTTTCTAAACAGTTCTGAAATGATGTTTCCATAGCTTCCATGGAAAAGAACTCTCATTGAAAGGGAGTTCACAGTAAAAAATCATAAACTTCAAAAGGAAATGAATCACAATGACTTGAAAACATGTCCACAGAAGTCTGCACATGGATGCTTATAGCAGCTCTATTCATAATGACCCCAATTTGGAAGGAACTAAGATATCCTTCAGTAGGTGAATGGATAAACAAACTGGTACATCCATACAATGGAATATTATTCAGCAATAAAAAGAAATGAGCAATCAAAGCATGAACAGACACAGAGGATACTTAAATACATATGCTATTTGAAAGAAGCCAGTCTGATTGTGTGATTCCAAATATATGACATTCTGGGAAAGGAAAAACTACAGAGACAGTAAAAAGATCAGTGCTTACCAGGAGGGAGGGGAGAAAGGATGAAAAAGTGAAGCATAGGGAAATTTTAGGGCACTGAGATTATTCTGTATAATGCATTAATGGTGGATGTCTGTGCATTTGCCAAAATCCATAGAACTGTACAACACAAAGAGTGAACCTTAATGTAACATATGGACTTTAGTTAATAATGTATCAACATTCACACATAAATTGTAACAAGTATACTACACTAATGAAAGATGTTACTATTAGGGAAAATGGGTGGGGGAGTAATAAAGGAAACTTTCTGTACTAGCTGGTCTATTTTACTATAAATCTAAAACTTTACTAAAAATAGTCTATTAATTTAAAATATGTAAAGGGATGGAGATATAACATGAAAACCTAGCTAAAAGAAAGGTGGAGTAACTACATTAATTTCAGACAATGACTTCAGAACAAGAAAGATTTTCTAAGACAAAGAAGGACATTACGAAATGATAAAATGGTTAATTCTTCAAGAAGAAATAACAATCCTAAAAAGCATATGTACCTAATAACAGCACTTCAAAATACATGAGGCAAAAATGGATACATCTGAAAGAGAAACAGACAAATCCACAATTATTGTTGGAGACTTCAACACTCTTTGTCTCAATAATTGATAGAACAAGTAGACAGAAAACCAACAAGGATATAGATAATGTGAACAGCACTATCAGCCAACTTCACTAATTGACATTCATAAAACACTGCATCCAACAACAGCAGTATACACATTCTTTTCAAGTGCATATGAAACATTCACCAAGATAAGACATATTCTGGGTCTTAAAGTGTAACAAATTTATAAGAAATAATATTATCAATAATAGTATCAATGAAATCAATGAGAGAAAGATACTTGGAAAACCCCATATATTTGGAAATTTAAAGATATACTTACTTCTAAATAAGCCTTAAGGAACATCTAAAATATTTTGAATTAAATAAAAATGAAAATACAACATATAATTTGTGGGACATAGCTAAAGTAGCATTTGAAGGGATATTTACAGCACTGAATGCATATGTTAGAAATGAAGAAAGATCAGCAGAAGAATAAAAATTAGAATAGAAATCAACAAAGTTGAAAATAGGAATATCTTCAAAGGGTGAATGGTTGAACAAATTGTGGTACATCTGTTTGGTGAATTACTACTCAGTGATTAAAAGGGAGAAACTATTGTTACATACAACAGGGTGAATCTCCATACTAGTATGCTGAGTGAAAAGCTCCAATCCCATATAGTTTCATACTGTATGACTCCATTTATATAATATTCTTAAAATAACCAAATTATAGAAATGGAGAACAAATTATTAGTTTAAGGAAGAGTTGGGAGTGGAAGGGAATAGGTACAGCTATAAAATAGCAATATATTCTTGTGGTGATGGAAATATGTTCTGTATCTAGACTTTATCAATAACAATATCCTTGCTGTGATTTTTATCAGGATTTTTCAATCTGTCACCATTGGGGGAAACATGGTAAAGGGTACACGAGGTCTCTCTGTAGTATTTCTTACAAGAGCATGAGAACCTACAATTATATAAAAATAAAAAGTTAAATTTTAAAAAATAGTCAAATATTCCAAAGAGAAGAACAGTGAAGTAGAACAACAAACAAAAGGAGGGGAATCAAACAGAAAAGAAATAATACAATGATAAGCATAAATCCAATATCAATAATTACATAAAATGCAACTATTTAAGGGAGAAAAACACAATGTATCAATTGATCCATAAAAAGTATGTTCAACATTTATTCATGATAAAAACTTGGAAAAAACCAGGATTCAAAGGAAATATCCTCAACTTTTATCAGGTCATCAATGAAAAACACTATAAGTAAACCTACACCTGTGGTGAGAGAGTGAATTTTTGTCCTGAGATCAGGGTCAAGGCAGGTACATTGCCTCCCTACTCCTTGTCAATATTACAGTAAGGATCCTAGCCAGTACAATAAAGCAAGAAAAAAAGTGAAGGCATCTAGATTGGAAAGAAACTGTCCCTATTCATAACATGATCATTTATGCAGAAAATGCCAAGCCATATATGAAAGAGCTACTAGCACTAATATGTTAGCTTAGAAAGGTTCCAGGAAACAAAAACCACATAGAAAAATCAATTACATTTCTATAAACTGGCAATGACCAATGGGGAATTGAAATATAAAACAAATATGTATGTATATACACATAAACACCATTTATATTACCTTCTAAGAACATAAAACACAGGGGTAAGTTAAATAAAATATTGCAAGATCTGTTCATTCTAAACTGCAAAATATTACTGAGGACAAATGTAAGACATAAGTAAATGGAGAGATATACCATATTCACAAATTAGAGGACTCTTTATTGTTAGCATATCAATAATTCACAGATTCAATGCAATCTCAAACAAAATCCTTTGCAGGCTTTTTTGCAGAAGTTGAAAAGATGATTCTAAAATTTATAAGAAAATATTAAGGCCCTAGAACAGCTAAAATATTATGAAAAGGAAAAAAAAGTTAGGGGACTCTCACTACCTGATTTGAACTCTTAATATAAGGCTACAGTAATTAAGACAGTGTGTGATACTGGTATATAGGTTGACACATATGTGTTCAAATAATTTTCAAAAAGGATGCCAAGGTAAATTAATTAAGAAAGAATAACCTTTTTAAAAATGTTACAGGAACAACTAGAAATGCATATGCAAAGAATAATATAAAAGAATGCTGACCTGTACCTCACACCAGATACAAAAGTTAACTCATTATCAGTTTTAGGCTTAAATATAAGAATTAAAATGATAAATCTCCTGGAAGAAAACATGGAAAAAATCTTTGTTACTGGGTTAGAGATTTGCTTAATAGGATACAAAAAGCATGACCACAGAGGAAAAACTTGATAAACTGGACTCCATAAAAAAATTTTTTGAAAGCTATTATTAAGAACAAAACAAGCCACAGGCTGGGAGCATATATTTGGAAAACACATATCTGGTGAAGACTTATAGCCAGAATATATAAATAACTCACACAATTTAATAACAAACTAAAAAGGCAAAATATTACAACAGATACTTAACCACAGAAGGTACACAGATGGCAAATAAGCAAATGAAAACACGCTCAACATCATTAATTATTATAGAAATGCAAATTTAAATCACAATGAGATCCCCTACATACCTACTAGAAAGGTGTGTTGTTGGTGGGAAAACAAAATGATACAGCCACATTGGAAAATACTTTGGCACCATCTTACAAAGTTAAACATATGCTTACCATATGAACAAGCAATCCCATTCTAAATCTCATATTTCCCAAGAGATATGAAAACATAGGTCCATACAAATACCTGTACAAGAATGTTCACAAGCTTCATTCAAAATAACCAAAAATCGGGAACAAGTCAAATGTGCATTAACTGGTCCATCGATAAACAAACTGGAACACTACTCAGGTATAAAAAGGAACAAATTGCTGATGCCTGACACAACATGGATGAACCTAAAAAGCATTATGGTAAGTGAAACAAGTCATATATGACTCATTTATATGACATTCTAGAAAGAAACAAACTAGAAGGAAAAGAGATGAAGTCTGTGGTGGAGAGAAAGGTTTAATTATAAAAGGAAAAGAAGGTGTTTGGAGAGGGATGAACATGTTGAATATCTTGATTGTGGTGGTAGTTACATAATTATATTTGTCAAAATAATACAACTGTGTATCTAGGAAAGGTGAACTTCACACTGGACATTACAACTCAATAAATCTCACTTGAAAAAAAAAGCAATACAGTAACATCAGCATAAATATATAATGACCATACAAAGAAAATACATACAGAAAATCATGTTAGAATATTATAACAAATAACCAAAGATCACATGCTAATAATGCATATCCTTTTATTAAAATACCTCATATGCACCAATGATAAAATACTAACAAATATTGAATTCTAGTTAATGATTTGCCTACAGAGAATTTAGGAGATGAAGTGTACTAGTCTCTGCAACTTACATTGAAAAGCACTGCAAAAAATACAGATAAACTGATGGAAGGACAGAGGAATTGGCAGACAGGAGATAAATCAAATAGAGCAAAATGTTAATTATTGAATCTAGGTGGAGGTATTATATGTACATTCAATCTGTAACTCTTTTACTTGTTATTTATGAAAATTTTCATAATAAAATGTTGGGGGGAAAAGCTGGGTAAAGTATAGCAAGGTAAATCCAGGCTAAATAGAAAAGAGGAAATAAAAATAAAAGGAGAAAAATCACCAAAACAAAAGAGAAACCACAGAGAAATCAACAAAGCTAAAAATTCTTTTTGTGAAAAGATCAACCAACATTACATAAATTTCAGAGGTTCTACTATTACACGGGATTTGATGGTTTTTATTACTATAGTGAGGCTACTCTTGAGACCAACAGTCCTAGGAGACTTTTATTATCTGAAAATGAAACAGAGAACTGCCACAGACTTTATCCAGGTATGGAGTAGTGGGGTACTTACAGTCCCCACATAGATATAGGTATGGAAGAATGGGGAGAAATTCAAGTTGCTTTTTGCATCTACCTGTGGGAGTTACGAAGATTGTCTAGGAATAAGTCCACACACTCCTGTATTCCCATCCTATGCTCTTGGATGATGGCCTTGCTATGTATCCCATTTCCTTGAAATCTCTCTCAGCAGATATTTCAAGCAGTATACCTTTAACTACACATGGACATCATAACTCTCTGAAGTGTTACTCAAAATCCTCATAACTAGGCCCACACTAGGCTTTCTAAAAAAATTCTAGAGAGTGGGGCCTATTCATGACTATTATGAGAGTTCCATAGTAATTATATATCTCTGGTTAACAATTACTACATTAAAAAAAACAAAACAAAACAAAAAAAACCTTCTGTATGGGTAAAAACAGTGATAAAATTTTTTGAGAGCTTCCTTTATGCCAGACACCCTTTCAGATGCTTTACATACATCACTTCACTAACTTTTGATCACTAAGTTATCATTAGCCCCATTCTACAATGGGTGACGAGAGGCAGAGCCATTTTCCACAGTGATAGTGAGTGAGAGAAATGGCCAGAATTTCAATCCAGAGTATGTGGCTACAAAGTCCATGCTCTTAGCTACTTGTAGGTGGATGAATAACAAGTCTCCTTCCTCTGCCCATGCCCAAAACAATATAATATTTATTCAATGTCTTCCACCAATCCAACATTGGATAAATCAGAACAAGTTGCATACTCTTCTATCTAGGGTTTTCTGTGTTCAGTACAGAAATAAGCTATAGGGGTTTTTTTGTGGTGGTAGTGGGGATTGAACCACTGAGATACATCCCAAGACCTTTCTATTTTTCTTATTTTGAGACAGGATCTCACCAAGTTGCTGAGGCTGGCCTCAAACTTTCAATTTTCCTGCCTCAGCCTCCCAAGTTTCTACAATTACAGGTATACTCCACTGTGTCTGGCTAGGTATTTTCTGTCTTTTAGATTTTTTTAAAGTTACCATATGAAATGCAAACATGTTGTTTAAAGTTACAAATGTAACAAATGAAGGAAATAAGAATTTAACAAACTGTGAAGAACTGGGAGCAAAAAGCCAAAGGGTAAGTGAACTAAATTCTTATCTTTCATTGAGGGCAGATAAAACTGAAAATTCAAGAAATTCAGGAATAAAGGTATTCCCTAGACCTATGGCAGTGCTCACCAGAAGAACTGAAAACAGAAACCTTTAATTAAGTCTGCCCTTGGGAGATGTAATTGCGAATGAATCTAAGATTACATTTTATCCTATGTTGTTCTGCACTAAGACTGAACATGTGCCTGTCTATATTAGATTTTAATAGAATGCAGTTTTAATATAAGGGCATTGTGCTGGGTATGGTGGCACATACCTGTAATCCTAATGACCTGAGAAATTGAGGCAGGAAGATTACAAGTTTAAAGCCAGGCTCAGCTATTTAGCAAGGCCATAAGCAACTTAGAGAGACCCTGTCTCAAAAAAATATAAAGGGCTGGAGATATAATTCAGTGGTTAAGTGCCCCTGAATTCAGTCCCCAGTACTAAATAAGTAGATAGATAGATAGATAGACAGACAGACAGACAGACAGATAGATAGATAGATAGAGACAGAGATAGGCATTGTGACTCAGGAGGGTGGATTGTCCCTGAATATACTTTTTATCCCTTTAAGGATACCAGCAAAATGAGAACACTCAAATTCCAGCAATCACTGGAAATTAAGAATGTGTGCCATCAGCACACCTGGAATCCTCATGCATCTCTGTAGGCAGCAGATATGGTGGTGCACTGAGTTATAACGAGGACATTACAGCCAGAAGAAAACATACCAAGAAGAAGCAGGAGAGCAGAGGGGGCCACATAGGCCAGTCCAGGGTGCCTTTGGGAGAGTGCATGTATTAGCCCAGTAGGATTTGGTCCTGGGAAAACCACCTGGGGAATCACCTGTAGGTCCACAGGGCCAATATCTGACCAAGGATGATGCTCTGAAATGAATCTCTTAAAAAGCAGTGCTTCTCAAGTTGTGGGTAGCTCAATGTTAGAGTACTTGCCTAGCAGGTGCAAGACCCTGAATACTATCATCAGTACCACACACAAAAAAAAAGAAAAAAAGAGCAGTCTTCTTCAGTCTTCCTGTGCCTGCAACTTCTCTGAAGAGCTTGCTGAAATATACATTCTGATTTATTAAATCTGGGGTGAGGCCTGAAATTCAGCATAGAGCCCCAGAAATTCCCAGGCTGCTGGTCCATGGGCCACACTATGAAGAGTAAGAGCATTCTAAACAAAATTCTTTGGGATGGGCCCATGGAGAGGATTACTACAAATGGGAGAGGAAAAAGGAGACCAATAGATCTGGTTTCTGAATCCCCATAAGCAGCACAAAGCAAAAATAAACAACCAACTAACCTAGGAAAAAGGTAGCTCCATCCACCCAGCACTGAAACATGGTTCACTGAAATATTCTACCTGGAAGTAACGGCTTCTCAAGTTTATTTATTTTTTGAATAATACAAAAAAAGAGTTGAGAGGGAAGAAAGTATTATTAAGAGAAGGAAATGGATCAATGGTGGTGGCATCAAGTCAGATTTGTAAGAGTCTGAAAAGAAATGAGAAAAGAGAAACAGTTTGAAGGTTTATGGTGTCTGGCTTCAAAGCAAGGGCAGATGAGAACACAGTGGGGTACTGGGCCTAATAGAGTTAAAGGTCACTAGCAAAGCTTTGTTGTCCATACCAACTGCAAGTAACCATGTAGAGTAATTTCCTTGAGGTTAAAAAAAAGACTCCAAATTTCAGACAGAAAGGGCCACAGCATGCCCATTGAGGAGCAAACACCAACACCTACAACTATTCTGGTAAAAAACACAAAAGCCCAAGAAGGGGGAAGAAAGTCTTAAAAACTTCCAGAAAAGAGGGGGAAAGAGATGAGAATGGGCTTGGCACTTCTCACTAGAAAGCCAGGAGGCTGGAAGAGAGGTGGGATCTCAGGACCAGAAAGACCACCCTGTGTGTGCATGCCAGGGGAAGAACACCAGAATACAAAAGGCCAACAAGGGAGGGGCCTCGTTTGCATATGAAAACAGCTCATCCATCAGACCAGAGTCATGTCACAAGTCTGGGGGGCTGACAAGAGCTCCTGAGTGCAGCCCAGGGGTCCAGCTCTCACAGTCAACCAGGTTCCTTATCCTGGCCTGACCCACCTGGATTCTGCTCACCTGGGCGGCTCTGCATCAGGGTCCTTCTGTCTGCCATCCAGGCCTCTTCTCCTTGTCCCAACCTGAAGATCACATCTGGTTGGGCAACTAGATACCCTGTTCAGGGGAAATGACATAAGACTGTGGTGTTAATGCTGGAGGCATTCCAGACCCAGGTCCATCCCTGCAGGCTGAAGATGGTACAGCCCCAGGGACTACCCCATGCACACGGCAACTCGCCTCGTCTAGAAGGCGAGAGTGCAAATGTCCTGTCCAGTGTCCTAGCGGGACTATGAACTGTTGACACTGAGTCTTCTGCCCAGACTCACTGAGGGTTTCAACACCGCTGAGCTTGCAGCAGCTTGGAGCCAGGGAAATACTACTGGGGACATTCCATGTCACCCTATGCAGCAGTTCCTTACCCAGAGATACCAGGTGGCTGTAGTTCTCAAGCATGACATCCCTGTAGAGGTTCTTCTGAGCAGGGTCCAGTTGTTGCCACTCCTCCAGGGTGAAGTCCACAAACACATCCCTGAAGGTCAGGGATTCCTGCAATAGCACATTCCTCTTTAGCACAAACGGATCAGCTAGGGGGACATGACACCTCATCACACTGAGGTCATACCCTGTGCCTGTTCTGAGATCTTTACCTGTACTAAAGATTTTGATCCTCACCACCATCCTAGGGGAAATTTGACTGATGAGGAATGAAAGGTGCATGGAACATAAAATAACTATCCCAGGTCACAGCTGAGAATTGGAGATTAAAATCCATATGGTCTGGCATTAGCACCCCATTTTGAAAATACTACAGTATTCTGTCTTTCTCTATACAGTTGTTCTCATGCTGTTCACTAGTTGCAATTTGGTAGAGTATTACAGTAGTCCTCCCTTGTCTGCAGAGGATATATTTCAAGATCCCCAATGGATGCCTGAAATCACAGATGGGACTGAATCCCCTGACAAACTGTTTTTTTCCAATCCAGACATACTTAGGATAAAATAGGTACAGTGAGAGATTAACAACAGTAATAAAATAAAACTATTATAACAATAAACTGTAAGTTATGTGAATGTGTTTTCTCTCTCTTTCAGAATATCTCATTGCACCATACTTCTTGTGATGATGAGAGATATGGGGTCTATATAATGAGATGAAATGAGGAGAAGGACACAGGCATTCTAATATGATGTTACTATGTAAGAGTTATATGAACCCAAGTACTGTGATACTGGGTCAGTGGATCTGATAAATGAGGTGGCTAACCAGAGACTAATGAATGGCGAGCATACACAATGTGTATACAATGAATAAAGGGATGATGGCAGCCTGAGAAAAATGAAACAGGAGAGCACAAGATCTTATCACATTATGCAGAATGACATCCAAATTAAAACTTATAAACTGTTCATTTCTGGAACTTTCCATTTAATATTTTCAGACCAAATTTAACTACATGTAACTAAAATCACAGAGAGCAAAGCCATAGGCAAAGTGGGACTGCGGTATACAGAGAATTATATACTTAAAATTATTTTAAACTTGGTAGAGGAAATAGAGTGGTAAAATATCTTATACATTCATTACATATTTACTGAACAGATACCAAACTGTTAGGTCCTGTGAATGTCAAGATTAATAAATAAATCTCCTAAACTCAAGAAGCTTCAATCGAGTAAAAGGAAAAATAACAACACTTATGAACTCATATATATGAAGGAGAAAGAAGCTGGCCATGGTGGCGTATGCCTGTAATCTTGGCTACTCTAAGGAGGCTAAGGCAAGAGGACAGCAAGTTTGAAGTTAGCCTCAGCAACTTAGCCAGACCCTGCCTCAAAAATTAAAAAAAAAAATTAAAATGTCTGGGATATAGTTGAGTAGTAAAGTGTCCCTGGGCTCAAGCCATAGTACCAAAAAAGGAGAAAAAAAATTGGATTAATGTATCTAGATAGAAAGATATGCACATGTGTCTGAAAGAATGTATTGAAAACTGAAAGAGGGAAAGACTTGGGGATGGGTGACAGGGAGAATTATTTTTTTTCTTTTGTTGAACAGAGCTTTTGCTTGGAATTTTTACCATGAGTAAAAATTACTTTAAATCATGTTCAATCCCACTTATTCACATTCTACTCAGTATATGGTTTTAGAATTTTGACATCTATATTCTTAAGTGAAATTGGCCTGTAATTTTCTTTTTTGAAGTATCTTCATCACATTTAAGGTTAAATGCACTCATAAAATGAATTTGATTCCCTTTCATCTTTCATTAGCCCAGAAACCTTGAACACAGAAATTATCTGGTCTTTTAACATTTTGTGAGAGTAGTAATTAGTGAAGACAGGGCAAACTTAAAGTATAAATACCTTTGACTTAAAAATCCAACTTTTAGGTATATCCTTCATAAACACTTCTATTACAGAACAAACAGAAATGTAACCACATTGCTCATGAGGCACTGCTTTTAATATTAAAAGACAATTTAAAATCTAATTATCTATCAATAGAAAATAACTAAGTGCCGGGCATGGTGGCGCCCACCTGTAATCCCAGCACTTGGGAGGCTGAGGCAGGAGGATCAAGAGTTCAAAGTCAGCCTCAGCAACTTAGCAAGGCCCTAAGCAACTCAGTGAGACCCTGTCTCTAAATAAAATACAAAATAGGGCTGGGGATGTGGCTCAGTGGTGGAGTGCCCCTGGGTTCAATCCCCAGTACCGAAAAAAAAAGAAAAATAACTAAGTGATAACATCCATACTACAAAACTGGAACTGAACTAATCTTTATATATCAACAAAAAAACACTATCATGGATATAATAAGGTGGTAAAAGATGGATTGGAGAGTAGGATGGCAGTTATGTAAACACACACAGATATGCACACACACATATATATGTATATACATATGTACATCTATATACACATACACATATATATATTTTGGTTAATTAAATTGACATAAAAGAATCTATACCAGGATATCACTAACCTGTTAACAGTGTGCATCTCTGAGGAAGAATATGGGACTGGGAGAGGAAATTGATAGTTTTGGCTATTATTTTTGTGTATATACATTAAAACAATAAGGGCAAATTTACCTTTATAATTTTAAATGTAATGAAAAAGAACAAGTGACCTAGAAGTGAAGAAAGGGAAAAAGCAAGATGAGTCTATATAGTTACATACAGATTTAAGGAAAAGTATATTTGATAAATAGAAGGAAAGATGAGGTACAGATGCCAAAGGAATTAGTAGAGAATTTGCCTTTCTTTTTTGTCTTCCCTCTCCCTGTGTCTGTCTCCCTCTCTCTGTCCCTGAGATAGTCAGGTTCAGTAGAAAACAGCCAGGCCAGAAAGGATAATTAGGGTATTTTTTCAAGTTTACTATACACATTCCAAAAAGCTGCTTAAGTTTACTAAAAAAAAAAAAAAAAGTAGGGAGAAATCAAGGACTTACCTGGGACATGGCCATTCTGTTCTGCTCTAGACGAAGGATGGAAGTCTAAAAAGAGTGTTAGGAGGGTCAATGACAACAGGGACATCCATAACACCACTATCACCAGCCTACTATTATTCCACCTTGAACCCTGGGGAGAATGATCTAGAAACATGGTCTGGTAGACACAGCCTGTTCCCTTGGGATTATGCTAAGATCATGTGGGTTTTGCACAGGGACTTCGGTTTCTTTACTGGACAGACGTATGATTTGGGCTTAAAGACACCTCCTCTATCTCCACAATTTTATTCTAGGAAATTTATCACAATTAATAATAAATGTACACAAATCTGCAAGGATGTTCTTTGCAGTCATTTCCAAATTTTGGAAGCAACTAAACTTCTGGCAAAGGGCACTATTAAAAATATAACATACAAAAACAGACATATTACATAGGCTTTTTAAATTGCTGTGGAACTTTGTTTTCAGTGCTTAGCATTTTAAACGCAGGTTACAAAAAACCAAGTGCAATGTGATCTAATTTGTGTTAAGCAATATGTACATGGAGCTCCAAAGATCATTTGTTGAAATGGCACTGGTCACCTATGAAAATTTCAATTTTCTTCTTTATTTATTTGAGCAAAATAAAAATTTAAATATATTAAACATCACTTATTATCACACTCCAGTGAAAAGATCTTTGGCAAAGTGTGAACAAGAAGGATTCCTTGATGTGGTTTAAAGGAAGGAAACTAAATGGGATTGAGAGGGCAGGCCAGAGTCCAGCACTGTCAGTTCTATAGGAAGCTAAAAACTACTATGCTTGCCCCACTGGCCCTCTACTCTTCACTTGCCCCCTCACCATCTATCCCCACCCTTTCACTTTCTCCTTTCACACCACTGGCATTTTGATTGCCATGTTCTTTCTTGTTGGGAAGTTTTCAAAAGAAAGTTCCAGCAAGGAGATCCAGTGCAGAGTAACCATTGTACACTGCAGAAGTCACCATGGCAGCATCAGGGCAACAGGGGTCAGCCCTGTGGAGCTTAACAAGGCACCTTCTCAGGGCATTTTAAAAACATCAAAAAGAGGCAACTCTAAAAATATAAAATATACTTCTGCCCTCTGGTCAGGATGGAGGGAGATTCAGCATATACTCCAGAGGCAGGTGTGACTTTGATGCTAAGGGACCAACTCAAATCCAGAAGAGTCAATGGCAAGAAAAGGGAGCACAATGCTGTGAACTTATGTGTGCTAGGGAGAGGAGAAAAATGTGACAGTTCCTAGTCTCATCTTGCCCTTGTAGCCACTGTAGCAGGGCAGCTGTTCCATCCATGCCTCCAGTCACCTGTGACATACATCTTTCTCTCCTTGTTGAGATCAAACTGCCCACTAGCATATGGACCTAATGGCACATAGAAGTTGAGCCAGCCTTGCTCTCTCAGCTGAACAGAGGGTAAAGGCCACTGTAGGTCCAGTTCTTCTATGACTGCTATTCTGTGAGCCTCCAACTCTGGGCTGAGGCTTCTTTCCCAACTCACCTAAGAGGAAGTCTCTTGTTCCCATGTAGGCAGAACCAAGAAACTCAAAGGCAAATGGCTGATATCATCATTGCAGCACCAGATTTCTGCCTCCCACCCAGAGAGCTCACCTCCTCCTGAGACCTCAGGCTGGGGCTTCTTAGACTGACTGAGGAAGCCAAGGTGCTGATATGCTGGAGTCTGAGGTTTGTTAGCAGTGGTCTCAGTTGTGCACTCTGCCCTGGAAACACAATGACCACAGGAGATTCCATTAGCGACCCCTATACTACTTTTCATGGAGGCATAGTGCATCCTAGTTTCAAGATTTAACATTCATTATGAGCTCCAGTATCACCATTGAGCTCAATACCGCTGTACTAGGAGTCCAGACTCTGGAACCAACTGATGATCTGCTGTGCCACTTCTATTAATTGAATACATAAGTTGAGTTACCTTCTATGTGTCTGTTCTATGTGGGAGACACATCAGGGAACAAAATCTGATTTCCCTGCTCCTTTGGAGCTTATATTCTAGCAGGGGAGACAGGAAACGATAAACATGATAAAAGACAGGACACGTTGAACTACCCGGAAAAGAAAAGGGATCTCCAGAGGTTAATTACCCACGTGACTTCAGACAGGTGCTGAGCCAAACTGTGCTGCTTTGTCTCTACAATAAAGCTAATAGTCGTAGCACTACCGCGTAGGGCTCCCGTGCAGATTAGTGTGAGAACCTGTCTGGGTGCCTGGCCTTTGGTAGGACTTAGTAAGTAGTCGCTGAATGACTCAATGCCAGCAGTCCATCCATGACTCGCTGACCCGAGAGCCTTGCCTCCAACACACCCTACTGCCCGTGTCACTCAATCCCCACAGGTGCGCCAACCCACGACCCGAAACCCTGCCATCCCTCCCCATCAAGCCCGTCATCACCTCCCCTCCCCTTACTTCTCCGCCAAAGCCCGAAACCTCAGTGGCGGATGACAACAGCTTCTGTGAGCTAAAGCCGCCCTCCCGGGTGCTCCGAGTACTTCCGCTTCCCGTCACCCCTTGGGAACGCGAGTTCGAGGAACGGGGCATGCGCTGTAGCTCGGGGAGCGGGGGCGTGGCAACACAGCCAATGGCCATCTTGGCTCCTGTTTGGGAGCTTGGTTCTGAGTCTCCGCACTGAGGCGAGAGGGCGCGACAAGAGCGTGCGACCACGTTCTGTGGCGAGTTGTAGGAAAGGCCTGGAAAGATGAGAGGGGAGAGGACGCCGCGTGGACTTCCCAGCAGCCCTACTCCCTCTCGCGCCGAGGCAGAAGCCCCTTTTCCACTATAGTCCTGCCCTGTTCTAGCACTTAAGCCACGCTCTCCGCTTCCGTTAGCTCCTGTGAATAGGAAGAAGTCACGCTCCTGGCGCCAATAGCAGCAGGAGGGCGTGGCCATGTACGGACTATGCAGGGCTGTGCGGAGGCCCCCGGGTCAGGCCCCTGGCCCCAGGCAGCACTTTGGCTCTGACGGGAAGTTGCCTGGGAATAGCGGCTTTGAAGCTGTGCTGCAGGACCAGGAACCTTTTGAAATGAGGGAAGAAATCCAGATGACTCATTCTCCTGTAACATAAATGGAGGGGCTTCTGTTCCTGGCACCAATAGATGCCCTGGAACAATCTGGTGTTTACTTTTTTGAAAATGCATTGTAAAGTTGTAGAGAACTGTTTTCTCTGGAGGTGCTAGCCAGTGACAATGTGGTTTGAGAAAAGTTTTCTGTTGCCTGTCACGTTCTGGGAGCTAGAAGCCAAGTGTGTGCTTTGTGCTTGCTGTACCTGATTGGTCACTGAACATGCCTCTTTGGGTCAGGAATGAAAGGCTCCAGGTACACCTGTGATGGAGCTAACACATGCCAGACACTTTTCATAGATGTATATGTCAAAGATGATGATGGAATCAATCAGATATTTAATTTTCATTTAAATATGTATCTTCCTCCTCATTCCCTTTCCCCTCAACAATTTCCCTCACATTCTCCAGGTGTTTTGGATGTGTTAGAGCCAAGTTCTGCACACTCAGCACAGATATCTCCTGGGAAGTTGTCCCATCTAAGCCATGTGTAGAAGTCCTAGGAAAAGAGCTTGTTTTCACCTGGACTTGTGAGCAATAAATTATTTCCCACTCTATTTCCTGTGCATATGTCAATGATGACCAGGTTTAGAGATACTAGCCTATTTATTTCTAGAGTAGAGATGTCCAAATAACTGTCTTTTCAGACATCACCTGCACTAGGCAGAAAATACTTGTGTTATTATGACAGTGTCCTGAGGACAGTGGAGAAACCCCAAGCTGCAGAAGCATCTGGTCTGTGGCTCTAGCCAGATTGTCCCCATATCCTGATTCTGCAGGAACAGGTGCTTACACAGAAAGAGACGGGGTTGATGTGTTGGATAGGGCATGGCATTCAGGAATTAAACACATGAATTAAACACTGTTTGGGCTGTTGGGATCTACTAATCTGTGGGAAGAGATGGCTTGGATCCAGTGTTTACTGGGGCTTTTTCTGCCTCAGTCAATTACCACCTGCCGTAGACAGCCTGCTGATGTTCCTTTGAACACCTCTAGAACTCCAAACCTTGGCAGATACCTGGCAAATGGTGCTAGTTTCTGTTATCCTTTCCTCTGCAATATGGAACATATTGGTACTTTCACTGGATTTTTCCATACTGTGAGTTTCCCTTTTGGCCTATCCCTGCACAATTGTGTCTGTGCCTATTCCTGGCACCATTGATGCCCTGGGTCACCACTTACATCCAGCTGCAAATACTTTTTATGCAACAGTTAAGCTTAAACAGGGAGGATTAAAGGAATATGGATAAGGAGATAGCAAAAGGCAGTTAGAAAAGAGGAATAGGTTCTAGTGTTCTACAGCACAAGAGGGTGATGACAGCTTACAACAATTTGTGATATATTTTATAAAGAACTCATAAAGTTTGCAGGTTCCCAACACAATGATAGATGTTTAAGGAAACGGAAATGCTGTGTACCCTGATGTGATTACATAATGTGCTCATGTACTGAATTATACTATTCCCCATAAATACTTCCAATTCCGTGTCAGTATGATTTTTTTAAAGTTAAGCTTCTTACTGAAACTCATCTATTTTATTCCTGATACTATTGGTTTTATTTATATTCAGTCTAGAGTTTGTTTTAGTCCTCTCAATGGAGTGGACCTTCTGAAAACTAGGTTGATCCTCCCCTCAAAAAATGACTTGCCAGGTCATTCGTCAGAAAGTTCCAGACCAAACAGCACCTACTGGGTGATCCCTCTGGGCTTTTTCCACATTGGAGGAACAGAAGTCCTGAGTATTTGCAGTGGGCAAAAACTGAGTCATGTTTCTCTTCCTGCAGCATAGTGCTCGGCTGAGGGTTCCTGGTACCTGCTTCTTCCTGCAGGCTCTCCTTCCAGTGAGTGGGTTGAGAGGCCCATCAGGCAATGCTCTGGTGATGTCCCACTCTTTGAACTGTGTAAGTTCCTATAGGGAAGGGAAGACCAGCTGCAGGTGCTTTTCTCCTGGCTGGATAGCATTTCTCTCTCTGTGGCTGACCGTGTAGATTTTCATAGACAGGAGAGTGTTCAGAATTGTGTGGAGCTGGAATTGATAGTAGGGTGCAGTGGTTTGACTATGTCCCCCATATTTCATGTGTTGGAAGCTTGATCCCCAGTGCAGCAGTGTTGTTGCATTGGACCTTTCCAAGGTGATGAGGTCATGAATGGATTAATGTCATTATTGCAGGAGTGAGTTCTTAATTGCAAGGGTGAGTTTGTTATAAAGGTGAGTTCTCTCCTCTTTTGTTCTTATTTTCATGCACTTACCCCCTCTGACTTCTGCAATGGGATGATGCAGAAAGAAGCCCCTACCAGCTCAGTTGATAGAGTGCCTGCCTCACAAGCACAAGGCCCTGGGTTCAATCCCCAGCACCGCAAAAAAAAAAAAAAAAAAAAAAAGCAGATGCTCAGCAGATGCTGGTGCCATGCCTTTGGACTTCCAGCCTCCAGAGCCATGAGCCAAATAATTTTTTTCTTCATAAATTATCCCAACCTATGTATTTGGTGGCAACACAGAATTGTAGCAACACAAAATGGACTGAGATAAGGAGAATGAGAAATCCTTCTCAGGGAACTGGTTGATGGCTTCAGAATACTATCATGAAGCCAATCCCATGGCTGTCTGATGGCTCAGAGTTGGAGCTCCAGACTTTAGGTAACTATGCCCATTGTTAAGAAGTATATACAACATGATAAACACCAAAGGAGGAAAAATGCACGTAGGGCCCAGATGACTCTATTTTTGAGACTTCTGAGTTCTTGAAAGTTGCTATATGAAGCCAAAATAAAATAAGATATGCTGTGGATTTAGACCATGCCAGGCATTGTAGTATGTGATTTACCTCATTTAAAATTATTAGTATCCCTCATTATTGTTAAACCCTGTTTTATAAATAAGGAGACTGAAGTTCACATTTGTTAAGCAACTCACCCAAAACTTCAACTTCTCATAAAATGAAATCAATATTTAAAATTAGGCAGTCTGGCCCCAGAACACACCCCAATGACCTTTACCATTCTGAAGCTATTAGAGCACCCCATTTAAGAAAAAGGATCCAGTGATTACATGACTTGCTCAGTTTTGTATAGCCAGTAAGTGGTAGAACTAAAACTAGAACTCAGATCTCATGGCTCCAAAACCCATTCTGCTTTCAAGCTGACATTTGCCTTATCCCAGATTCTCTGGAGCAGTACATCTTGGACTTGAATGCTCATTGGCATCCCCTTAGGGATCTTGTTAAATTGCAGATTCTGATTCAGTAATTCAGGGATAGCCCTGATTTTCTAATAGCATTTCTAAAATTTATAACAAGTTCCTAGGTAATGCTAATTTTGTAGGTCCTCAGACCACACTTTGAATGAAAACCAGGTTCTAGAAGTCCTCTGGTTTAGCAGCTTTGGCTTCCAAGCAAGAAAATTTCCCTAAACACACATACACACTGCAGAAACATGGAGAGTAAGGGATAAGAAATAGAACTTCTGCGCTCTCTGAATCTCATTATTGATCCCTCCTTAATAGCTCCCTTCAAGGGACAAAGACTCTTAGACCCATGGAGGGAAAAGATGATTCATGGAATTGTTAGCAGGCAGGACTTACGACTGACACTTGGCTTCTCACCTGGTATTCTCCCACCCTTCCCTGATTCTCCCTCTGTTTCACAGGGGCTTCTAGTGAGGAGAGTAGTAAAGCAATGTGTATCATTCAGTGTCATGTTATTCATGACTTCACAGGAAAAAACAGAATGATCTCCATTCCCAGCCTTTTTACTCCTTCCACTCATGCTTTACTGAACACAGAATTTAGCTGCCCAGGAGGACCCAGCTGTACCAAGCCTAAGAGAAATGTCAGAGTGGATCCTTTCACAGGTCTCTATGTCAATGCAGGTATCACCCTGGAGGAAATGTAGTTATGGAGACCTCTAGGATGCTCAGATGTTTGTGAGCCCTGTTGCCTGTCTAAAAACTCCAGGGACTGCCAATAATCAGATGCATACTACAACTCTTATACTGGCTAAACTACTGTAATAATTAGACCCAGAATATAATGGCTCAGACACAATCACTGTCTTACATAAGAATCAACTATGAGAAATCCATATTGACAGGTGGGTGCTCCTTCATTCAGACCCAGGTTGTTGTGACCTCTACCTTCTTCAGCATGGCATCTGAAGCACTCTTATCATCATCATTCCAGGAAATGAGAAAGAGTATGGAAGGACATAAATCAGGAATCACCACCAGCTTTCAGTGTCCCCACAGTCCAGAAAGTCAGGAAGTTGTTTCTGCCACCCAGAGGCCAGAAAACTGCAGAAAATCATTGCTGATAGCATGAATGTCACATGGTCCCAAGGTCATCAACTTAGAAAGGAGTTCAGCAGAATGCCATAGAAACTCACATCTACTGAAAAACACTTGTTTGTTCTTCCTGTTAGAACAAAAGTATGACTTCTACCTCTCTTTACCAAATTTTGTACAGAGAGATTGCACTGACATGGGGGTATGAGAAATGTCTTAAGATTTCCATCTCCTGTAATCCAGAGAAGAAAATGGGAGTAAGAATATCATGGAGTGCCAACTGATAATATTTGGCGCATCTTAGAGAATTCTGTTAAAGTTGAAATTTTTGACTCCTTCCTCCTTCCATAGTGAAGTCAAGGCCCACAGAAATCTCTAGTGTCACTCTGAAAACTGAGGTATCAGATGCTAAGGCAAGCAAAACTGGTTTGTGTCATTGTCTTTGTCTCCAGACCCTAGTCCCCCTAGATATTGAGTCCTAATTTGTGCTCCCCATTCTCCTGGTATACACTTGTACACATTTGCCCTTGTAGATGAACATGTACTTGCACTCACAGACTCACATATCAGACAACAAAGCCCTTGGCGTCACAGTGGAACCCTAAACATTCATATGGGCTAGGACCTGGGATGCTTCAGATGAATTAGGAGAACTTCCTAGATTCTCCCCAAATGCAGTTGACCTCAGAGGCTGAGGCTGCAGTCATAGAAGTATCAGACATGGAGCATCCTCCTGTATGCTGAGTTTGGAGGATGAGTCCAGGATTTATTTTGTATGGCACCTTCAGGAGTATTCCACCAATGGAAAGAAACTGTTTGCCTTCCTGAGGGCCCCATTTAACCAATGAATATTAGTGAACATGAGTAAACTATATAGAAATAAGACTCACATTTCACAAGTTGGGTGCCTATTGAAGGAATTCTTGAGTCACTGATTCTGACCTAGAGGAATCTTTTTCCAGAGAAATGAAGCTAAAGAACCTGAATTGAGAAGGGCAAAGCTATTGTCTGTGAGCCACCATTATAGTCTTCTATATCCATAACAGTATCATTTGTCAATACATTAGTCTCCCTTTATCTGTGGTTTCACATTTTGTGGTTTCAGTTAACAGTGGTCAACTGTGGTCCAAAAATATCAATTGGAAATATTCCAGAAATAAACAGTTTACAAGTTTTAAATTGCATGCTCCTCTAAGTAGCATGTTTGAAATCTCCCACTGTCTTGCTCCATCCTGCCCAGGATGTGAATCATTCCACTTGTCCAGTATATCCAAAGTGTATATGCTACCTACCCGTTAGTCACTTAGTAGCTGTCTTGGTTATGAGATTCACAGTTGTAGTATTGCAAGTGCTTATGTTTAAGTAACCCTTATGTTACTCAACAGTGGCCCCAAAACACAAGTGTAGTGATGGTAGCAAAAGAGAAACTATAAATTGCTTCCTTTAAGTGAAAATGTGAAAGTTCTTGATTTAGTAAAGAAAGAAAAATGTATGCTGAGTTTGCTAAGATTTATGTCAAAAATGAATCTTCAGCCAGGCGCGGTGGTGCACGCCTGTAATCCCAGCACTTGGGAGGCTGAGGCAGGAGGATCGCGAGTTCAAAGCCAGCCTCAGCAACTTAGCGAGGTCCTAAGCAACTCAGTGAGACCCTGTCTCTAAATAAAATACAAAATAGGGCTGGGGATGTGCTCAGTGGTGGAGTACCCTGGGTTCAATGCCCAGTGCAAAAAAAAAAAAAAAGAAAAGAAAAGAAAAGAAAAAAACCGAATCTTCTATCCAATTTGTGCTAGTTGAGCTTATTACACCTCAAACTGTCAGAGTTATGTCCATAGTGCATGATGAGTCCTTAAGATAGAAAAGGCATTCAATTTGTATGCATATGTGTAGGGTTTGGTACTATCTGAAGTTTAAGGCATCCACTTGGAGATTTTAGAACATTTCCCTTGTGGATAAGGGGAGACTACTCCATCCAAATTACTGAGGATAATCTTTACTTAAAATCAGCTGATTTTAGATGTTAATCACATCTCCAAAACACTTTCACAGCAATACCTAGATTTGTATTTGATTGAATAACTGGGCTCAGCTGGGCTGACATATAAAACTAACCATCACAGTTCACCATTGGCATCTTGGCAACATATTGCATTTCCTTGAACTATACTTACTCTCCATATAAGGACAAGAACAGTCATACTTCCACCTAACATGATTTAACTCTCCTGCATACAATAAAAAATGCACCAACCTTTTCTCTAGAACAAGATTCAAACCTTTTCTCTGGGTAATATTCACTCTTCTTGATATCCTATAATTTAATAATAGCCCCAAAGCACAGGAGTAGTGATGTTACTATGATGTAAAATTAACTCTTGTTAATATGTTACATGATTTTTTTTGGTATTGGGTAATGAACTCAGGGACAATCTACCATTGAGCTGCATTCCCAGTTCTATTTATTTATTTAATTTTGAGACAGGATCTAGCCAACTTGCCCAAGCTGGCCTTGAATTTACAATCCTATTGTCTTGGCCTCCTGAGTCACTAGGATTACAGGTATGCACCACCACACCTGGCCTTATGTTAGATAAGAAAAGAAAGAAGAAAACAAAAATATTATACACACATACATATGTATATATACATATATATCACATATTCATATCAAAATAGAGAAGAAATGCTTATAAGAATTACAGTCCTCATTCTTACAATGAGTCATGTGGTCATAATTAGGTATTTACTTATAACTAACTTCTTTCATTACCATTTCATGTTCTCTTTACCCTCAGCAAGCACCTCAGCTGGTTTTGGTTCTTTGCCTGGTGGTGGTACCCAAAACAATTTTTCTGAAGTGTCTGACCCATTAGCAATCCTGCCTGAATTGGGTTGCTATAGTTTTCTGTTGACTTTGATCACAGGATGTAGTAGTACTAAGAAATACCCTAAGGAATCTTGCACTCACAGACTCACATTTCAGATAGCAAATCCCCTGGTGTCACAACAGAGACACGGTCTTCCTTATTTCCATTGTCTAGTAGCAGCCCAATTTTTCCTTGGTAACCAAGATCAGTCATCCCAGCCAGTATTGTAATTTCTTTCTTTACCTGTTGATTTAGAGGCATGAGGAGCCCAAAGCAGCTGGGAGGTAGTTATAACTTCCAGTATAATGGAATCGTTGTGTCTTCCTGGTAGAAGATTCCTCCCTTTGAAACTAAGAATTCTAGGCCAGTAAAGCATAAGGTCACAGGGATGGGAAACAAAACTTTTGTTGGTGGGTCACTAAGGTGAGTTGTATCATTCTTATTTCTACCCCTTGATTCCTGGCTTTTGCTAAAATGGTTGACTAGATTCATGTGTTGTACACTGAATCTTTTCAGCAAAAACTAATCTAGCTATGCCCTTTTCCTTCTCTGCAGAGCATGTTTTCTCAACAGTGAATTTCTTAATTTTAGCCTCCTTTGCAAACTGAATACTAAAAACTTTCCAAATCATCAAATACTGCTTCCTTTTTGCTTAACAATTGCTTCTCAGTTTGTGTCTCTCCTCTTGCATTTTACTTTAAGCAACAAGGAGAGACTAGGCTACACCTTTAATATTTTGCTTGGAAATCTCCTTGATAAATATCCAAGTTCATCACTTAGAAGTTCTACTTACCACACAACTGTATAATACAACTCAGCCAAGATTTCTGCCACTACTTAACACGGATCCCCTTTCCTCTATTTCGAATAACATGTTTCTCATTTCCTTTTGCACTCTTACTAGAAGTGCCTTTACTGTTCCTATTTCTACCAATATTCTATTCATCACAATATATATAATTCTCTATAATGATAAAGGGTTACTCTACTAATACTCCTCATTTACTTCTAACCCCTTACCAGAATCATAGTCCCATACTCCACAGTCACTTCAAAGAAGTCTGGGATCTTTCTATTATTGTTTTGAAAATTCTTCCAGCCTTTATCACCCATTTCCATAGCTTCTGCATTTTTACATATTTGTTAAACAAGTACCCTAATTCCTAGTACCAAAATCTGTGTTAGTTTCCTAGGGTTGCTATAAGAAATTGCTACGAAATTAGTAGCTTAAAAAGTAGAAATTGATTCTCCCAGTTGTGGAGGGCAGAAGTTCAAACTCAAGGTGTTAGCAGGATCATAATCCCTCCAAAGTCTCCTTCTTCCAGCTTCTGGTGACTCTGAGTACTCCTTGGTTCATAGTATGTAATTCCAGTCTCTGCTTCTGTTTTCACATGGCTTTTCATGTGTGTTTTCTCTTCTCATGTGTCTTGTAAGGACAGTTTATTTTTTGGATTTAGATTCCACTTGAGTAATCCAGGATGATCTCATCTCAAGATCCTTAATTTAATTAATTCTGCAAAGACCCCTTTCCCAAACAAGGTAACATTCACAGGTTCTGGGGGTTAGGACCTGGACATATCTTTTAGGGAACCATTCAGTCCACTATATTAATACAGATACAGCAACTTTCTTTCTTTTTTTTTTTTTTTTTTTTTTTTGAACTGGGGATTGAACTCAGGGACACTCGGCCACTGAGCCACATCCCCAGCCCTGTTTTGTATTTTATTTAGAGACAGGGTCTCACTGAGTTGCTTAGGGCCTCACTAAGTTGCTGAGGCTGGCTTTGAACTCGCGATCCTCCTGCCTCAGCCTCCCGAGTCGCTGGGATTACAGGTGTGTGCCACCGCACCCGGCATAGCAACTTTCTTTTGATTAGTATTTGAATTATAGATCATGTTACATCATTTTATTCTCCACTTCTGTGTCACCTTTTTCTGCTTTTTCCCTTGACTCTGTACAACTTGAGGATTAGCAAATTTCTTAGAGGCAGTTCACCTCACTGTTTCCCTTCACTTAATCCTATAGACCACTCTATCCATGGTTCACAAAGATGCTTTAGTGGGCTGGGGATACAGCTCAGTTGGTAGAGTGGTTGCCTGTCAAGCAGAATGCCCTGGGTTCAATCCATAGCACTGCAAGAGAGAGAGAGAGAGAGAGAGAGAGAGAGAGAGAGAGAGAGAGAGAGATGCTTTAGTGAGCTTTGCATTTTTTAAATGCCTTTTCTGTACCTTTTTTTTTTTTTTTTTGCAGTGCCCAGGGCCTTGTGCTTGTGAGGCAAGCACTCTACCAGCTGAACTATATCCCCAGCCCCTTTTCTGTATCTTTTGAGATGTGACTGTTTCCTTTATTCTATCAGTGTACTATTAGATTCATTGATTTGCAAATACCAAACCCAACTTGCACTCCCAGAATAAGCAGTTTAGTGATGATCTGTTATCTTTTAATGAATTTGTGGATTCAATATACTAAAGTTTCATTTAAAATGTCATGAAAAAGATTGGACTGAATTTTTCTTTCATGTAATATTCTTGTCAGTTTTTTAAAATTTTTGTTCTAATTAGTTATACATGACAGTAGAATGCATTTTTAATTTTAAAATTTTTTTCATTTGTTGCAATTGGTTTTACATGATAGTAGAATGCATTTTGACACATCATACACAGATGGAATATAACTTCTCTAGGGCAATAATGTCCACCTCATTCCACTGTCCTTCCCATCCCCACATCCCCCGCCTCCCCTCACTCCTCTCTGCACAATCCAAAGTTCTTTCTTCCTTCCTTATGCATCCCCATTATGGATCAGCATCTGCTTATCAGACAAAACATTCGGTTTTGGTTTTTTGGGTTTGGCTTATTTCACTTAGCACGATATTCTCCAGCTCCATACATTTACCAGAAAATGTCATAATTTCATTCTTTTTTAAGGCTGAGTACTATTCCAGTGTGTATATGTACCACACTTTCTTTATCCATTCATCTGTTCAAGGGCATCTAGGTTGGTTCCATAGCTTTGCTATTATGAATTGAGCTGCTATAAACATTGATGCAGCTGTATCACTGTAGTATGCTGATTTTAAGTTGTTTTGGTATAAACTGAGGAGTGGGAAAACTGGGTCAAATGGCAGTTCCATTCCAAGTTTTCTGAGGAATCTCCACACTGCTTTCCAGAGGGGTTGCACCAATTTGCAGTCACACCAGCAATGCATGAGTATACCTATTTCCCCACATCCTCATCATCTTCTCAGCTTTGGAATCAATGTAATGTTGACCTCATAAAACAAGATGGAAAGGATTCCTTCATTTTCTTCTTGAGAATTACTTTTTTATTTGAAATATTCTGTGTAATGTTGGTGCTAGCTCTTACTTAAATATCTAATAAGAATTATCATGTAAGATGTGTGAAAACTTGCTTTATTTTCTTTTAACTACTGAGTCACACCCCCAACCCTTTATTTACATTTTATTTTGATTCAGGGTCTTGCTGTGTTGCTGAGACTGGCTTTGAATTTGTGATCCTCCTGCCTCAGCCTCCCCAATCTCTGGTGTTACAGGTATGTGCTACCATGCCCAGCAAATCTTTTCTTTATAGAAGAGTTTTAAATTATGGCTTAAAATCATATAACAGATATAGGACAACTTAGATTTTCTAACCATGTATCATTTATTTTTTCCCAAAGAATTTAGCCCATTTCATCGGAGTTTCACATTTTTTAGCAAAAGTTTTTCGTACTATTGTCTAATGACCTTATAGCATCTGTCAGATCTATGGAGATATTCTGGTTTTCATTCTTGATAGTAATTTGTGATTCACCTTAATCCAATCAGATTCTAAAACTAATTTAGATCTGAGTTTCATTCCTGGGAGTGATCTATTTCAGTTCACACTCTGATTAAAATCTTGGGGTGAATATAGAGGCTTCTCTGCATTGTCATGCCCTTAACTTTCTCTGGCCATGTGTGGCCACAGAAATCTCTGAGCCATAGCTCTCAACTTCCAGAGTGTACAGACTGCCAATCACCTTGATAGGGAAAGGTAACCTCTACTGATTTCTTGCTTTCTGGATCCTATCTCTACAAATTCTTAATGCCTTAATAACCCTTGATGTCTTCAAATAGGACTTTTAATATTTTCCCAGATTTCCTAATTGTTTTCCACAGGATAGTCAAAAACAATTTAGCTTTGCAAGAATTTTTTCCCCTATGATGTTAATATTATACCTTAATTAATTGCATTCAAGAAATTACATGAAAATTATTTTCTAGTGTTTGAACCACATTGTTATAGAATAGCTTCAGTCTTCAGAAGTTATCAATGCACATGCTAAATATAATCACCTTGAAGTATTTTTATTAAAAGGAATTCTTGTTTACGTGAATTAAGGTTTGTCACACTTTGCCAAAGATTTACCTAACAATTTTCTAGTGGGAAGAATGTTCACTTTAATGCAGATATTACAAGAGAGTACTCTCAGCATCCATTCTTTTTTTATTTGTTCTTTTTAGTTATACATGACAGTATAATGTATTTTGACATATTATACATATGTGGGGTATAACTTCCCATTGTTTTGGTTATACATGATGTGGAACTACATTGGTTGTGTAATCATATATGAACATAGGAAAGTAATGTCTGAGTCATTTTACTCTTTCGTATTCTCATATCTCCTCTTTTCCCTTTATTCTCCTTTGTCTAATCCAAAGTACTTCTAATCTTCCTTACCCCCCTTATTTGGAGTTAGTATCTGCATATCAGAGAACATTTAGCCTTTGGCTTTTGGGGAATGGCTTATTTCACTTAGCATGATAGTGTCCGATTCCATCCTTTTACTGAAAAATGCCATAATTTCATTTCTTTTTAAGACTGAGTAATATTCCATTGTGTATATATACCACATTTTATTTATCCATTCATCTGTTGAAGGGCATCTAGGCTGGTTCCATAGTTTATCAGCATCCATTCTTCATCCCTTCTAATTCTCCTTTCTTTTCATTGGAAGTTTAAAAATAAATAAAAATTTCAATTTTCTAACCTACCTTGTATCAAGAATTGGACTTCTGACAGTTCTGTCTTGTTTTCTTAGGCCTTTGTGAGTTAGCTTCCTGTTATTTGATGCTGAAAATATTCCTAATATACGTTGAGATTCAGCGTAACTTGACTCTAATTCTAATGTGACCTATACAAAAGTATACTGTATTTCTGTATATCAGCAAAAAGACATTCAGAAAATGAAATTAAAATAGTTTACCCTTAGTGCCTAGATCTTGATCTCTAACCACTATTCCCACTAAAATGGAACCAGAGGTTTTTAGGGAAATGTAGGATTCTGGGTCTGGGGAGTGGAAGAATACATGGTGATCATGCTATGGTGCTAAAAAGCAAGGAAGCACTTAAAAGCTAATGAGGTCTGTCTAAAGGATGTAGGAGGCATCATTAAGGGCCTTCAATGACCACATTTGATATCATTTGGATGCCAAACAATGTCTGCAATTTATTGTAACAGGTTAGATAAACAAAAGTTCATGAATTCCTACTGATACTTCAAAAACCACAACAACAAAAAAGGAGGAAAAATTGAAAGGAAAAAAGGAACAAACTCTTTGTCTTATTATTTTAGAATAGGTTCCAGGCTAACAGACTCTAGGATGGAGAGTTGCATATAGAGGGTTTGTTTGAGGAAAGATCTCTAGAGAGACATCTATAAGAGGGTGAGGAAGATAGGATTGGACAGAGGGAGAAGCTTGCCCAAGGCACAGTTACAACTCTGGTCTGAGATACTCCTACAGGGAGTTCTGGAGCTGAGATGGCCCTTCACAGTAGTCTCAAATTGAGGAGGGTGAACTGGATCCTTGCCTTTCTACATCAGATACTCATTGACTACTTGTTCTCCGAGAAGTGGGAGGGATAGTTAACCTTGAATGAGGCAGTTCCATGAGGCTGAGGGCAATTCCCAATAAAGAGCATAGCTGTAAGGTCAGTAGCTGAGTTTTCTAGAAGACTGGTGATGGTGTGTTGATCCTGAATAGGAGATCTGTGCTGAGAACCACAGTATTCACAGTAGCAATTATTTATAGAGGAACACCATCTAATAAGTATAGAAAGAATGACATAATTAGTAAATTACTCTTTTTGCAAGACTCAGTATAATAATTAATTCAGGCAAGGACCTTAGGTGATGTTAAAAGTATTCAATAAAAAGTTGTTTTTGAATAGAGTGCTAACCTAGAACCCAAATGTCATTCCACAGACTACTTGCCAATTACAAAACTTAACATCATTAAAGTGGATTGTGCATTTTTACCTTTGAAGCATTCTTGGCCATTATTAAGTGTGTGTTTGAGTTTGTGTGTTTGTGTGTTGCCAGAGATTGAATCCAGAACCTTCTACATGCCAGGCAAGTATTGTACCACTGAGCTATTATTTGGTAATAATTTACCAAGTATTCTTGTTAAAAATCCTTAACCTCAGCCAGGCTTGGTAGTAGTGCTGGTAATCCTAGGAGCTTGGGAGGCTGAGGCAGGAGGATCTCGAGTTCAAAACCAGCCTCAGCAACTTAGTGAGACCCTGTCTCCAAATAAAAAATAAAAAGAACTGGGAATGTGGCTCAGTGGTTAAGGGCCCCTATGTTCAATCCTTGGAACCAAAAAAAAGACCTTATCCCAAAACTTATCAAGCCTCTTGACCTAATTTAAAGTCTACAGAAAATACAGGATATAGATGAAATGGTTAGATGACATTATGAAGAAACAATCAAATGATACAGAATGTGGGCTGGGGTTATGGCTCAGTGGTAGAGCACTTGCCTAGCATGCATGAGGCACTGGGTTCAATCCTCAGCACACATAAAATAAATAAAATAAAGGTCCACTGACAACTAAAAAGAATTAAAGACAAAGATAGAGTGTGGGGCATTCCATAAGCTAACTCTTAACAAAATCAGTATTGGGGACTGGGGATATAACTCAGTTGGTAGAGTGCTTGCCTTGCAAGCACAAGGCCCTGGGTTTGATCCCTAGGACCACAAAAAAAAAAAAAAAAAAAAAAAAAAAATCAGTATTGGACTTGGGGCGTAGTTGCAAACTAGTGCATAGTTTTTCATTTCCCTAAAAAATATCTTAAAAACAGAAACAAAAGAAGAAAAGAACAGGAAATGAAAACAAAAAATCACAGACTACAGTTTAAACAAAATGAGGTGATAAGCATCCCCAGGAACTCCTGCATGCAACCAAACCATTAATAACATCAAAGCCTTTGTGAAGCCTATGCAGATCCAGCAGCAATACAAAAGAGTACTAGAGGAAATACAGGGATATTCTCATGGTCCTCAGAGCTCAACAACACTGCATGTACAAATAATACTTAGTTCAATTAGTTATTGCTTCAGTTTCTACTATAGGAGTTACCCCCAGCTCCAATCCCCTACCTGAAAGGTTGTCCACTTGGATCAAAATCCTTCACAATCTTTCCAGCTGACTGTCTCCTGTGACATTTCCCTGGCCCCTGGGAGGACCCACATACTCTCACCCCACCAAACTTTGGATGTGTTCTGTCTAGACTGCTGCTCTCTTTCCTCACTCTGCCATGTGAGGCTACTATATCAGTCTCCTCTCTACAGGTTCATTCAGGTGGGAGTAGTCATCAGCAGTCTCTCTCCTTACCTACATCCCCAAACCCTGAGGATACCATGTCAGGTTTTATCAAAACTATCTCAAGTTGTACTCCAGAGACAGGATTGAGTGGTTTGTGTTTCAACAGCTCAGCAGATGTCAATCTCCCCATGTGAAAGGCATGTGACCCCTCCACCCCTGTCTCTTACCTTGAGGTGGTAGTGGTGAGGTCCATAGGAAAGTAGCAAAATGGTTTTTTTTTTAATATTTTTTTAGTAGATGAACACCTTTATCTATTTATTTTTATGTGGTGCTGAGAATTGAACCCAGTGCCTTACATGTGCTAGGCAAGTGCTCTATCACTGACCTACAACTTAGGCCACAAAGTATTTGTTAGTGCAAAATATTCTTTTTTTTTTTTTTTTTTGGTACCAGGGATTGAACCCAGGGTCACTCCACCACTGAGCCACATCCCCAGCCCTATTTTGTATTTTATTTAGAGACACGGTCTCACTGAGTTGCTTAGGGACTCACTAAGTTGCTGAGGCTGGCTTTAAACTCAAGATCCTCCTGTCTCAGCCTCCCAAGTGCTGGGATTACAGGCATGCGCCACCACGCCCGGCACAAAATATTCTTTAAAAAATCCTTTTTTAAAAAAGGAATGTCTAATCCACTTTCACATAGGATGATGGACTTGTTGGCAACCTCACAGTTCCATTTTCTAGAATATGTATAGATGCCACATGAGGATATGAATGTGCCTGGAGTTTATGGGAATACAAATGTAATATTAGTACCTCTCCTGTTTTAACCTTGTAGTAGCCTTGGGATTGGGTTGCCAGTAGTTTGTAAAGCCAAAGTAATCTCATTCTTTGTAGACTAATGTCTTTTTCTAGAATTATTAAAGTTCTTCGTACTAATAGGAAATGATACTAGATGGTAACTCTGATTCACTCAAAGAAATAAAAAGCTCCAAGCCGGGTGTGGAGGCGCACACCTGTAATCCCAGCACTTGGAAGGTCAAGGCAGGAGGATCGCGAGTTCAAAGCCAGCCTCAGCCACTTAGCAAGGCCCTAAGCAACTCAGTGAGACCCTGTCTCTAAATAAAAATACACAATAGGGTTGGGGATGTGGCTCAGTGGCCGAGCGCCCCTGAGTTCAATCCCCAGTACCAAAAAAAAAAAAAAAAAAGAAAGAAATAAAAAGCTCCAGAAAAGGTAAATATGCTGGCAAATGTATAATATTGTATAAACACATATTTTGGTAATGCTAGAGATTGAACCCAGGGCTTCCCACATGCTAGGAAAGCACTCTACCACCAAGCTATGTTTCAACCCATTTTATTTTTATTTTGAGGCAGAGGCTTGTTAAGTTGTCTAGGCTAGCCTCAAACTTGTGATCCTCAGCATTCCGAGTAGCTGGGGTTACAGTATATGCCACTATACCTGGCTGTATCAAAACATTTAAAAATCTTTTCTTAATGGATTTTAAATATGCAATTGCATAAAATGAAAATTTTACGGCTCTTTTATGCTTGTAGCAAATCGATATGTTATATATGTGAAAATAATACCATAGAGGGGGAAATGAATACATATTAGTGCAATTTTTTAATATTTTACCAGATAGGTTAGTATTAATATGAAATAGTGACAAGTAAATTTAGAGATATTGTAATCTCTAAAGCAACAACCAAGAAAATACATTTTAAAGATTTAGTAAAACAATTCAACAATGGATTTTAAAGACAATGTAGATAAAATGGAGAAATTGCTAGAAATACACAAATTACCATAACCAATTCAGGTAGAAACAGAGAATCTGAATTGGCCTATAATAAAATAGGCCTAGCTGAAAAAAAACACAAAGTCGATGGACTTTTATTTCCTGATTTCAAAAATTACTATAAAGCTATAGTAATCAATACAGTATTGGTCAAAGGATACAAAATTTCAGTTAGATAAGAGAAATGGAGATTTATTGTATAGCATAGTGACCATAGTTAACAATATATAGTATATTTGAAAATTGCTCAGAAATTAGATTTTAAATGTTCTAATCACAATAAACGATAGGTATGTAAGGCAATACATATATTAATTAGCTTGATTTAACCATTCCACACTGTATATATACTTGAAAATATCAGGTTCTGCACCATGAATACATATAATTTTTATTTGTCAATTGAAAAGGAAACTTTAGAAAGCTCTACTCAAAAAATAAAAAGACAATATGATATTATCATGGGGATAGATGATGGTATAGAACTGAGAGTCCAGAAATAAATTCTCAAATTTATGGTCAACTGATTTTTGACAAAAGTGCGAGGACAATTTAATGGAAAATGGATAGTTTTTTCAATAATGGTGCTGGGACAATTGCATATCCACATGCAAAATGAAGAATTTGTACCTTAACTTTCCAACATACTCGAATGTCACTCAAAAGGCACTACACTTTAAATAAACAAAACAGGAGAGAATCTTAGTGACCTTGGGTTAGGCAAAAATCTCTTAAATATATTACCAAATGCACAATACATGAAAGAACAAATTGATAAGTCGAACATCATCAAAATTTTAAAACTTTGGTGTCTCAAAGGACTCTTAAGAAAATAAGGTCAGTTGCTGTTATACACACCTGCAATCCCAGCAACTCAGGAGGCTAAGTCAGGAGGTTCACAAGTTCCAGGTCAGCCTTGGTGATTTGGCAATTTAGCATGACCCCATCTCAAAATTTTAAAAAAAATTAAAAAGTGCTGGAGATATAGCTCAGTGGTAGAGTGCTTGCCTAGTATGGGTGAGGCCCTACGTTCAACCTCTAATACCTCAAAAAAGAAAAAGAGAGAAAATGAAAAGAATCCACAGACCAAAAGAATATTTGCAAATTATATTGCTTGTAAAGGACCTATGTCCAGAATGTACAAAGAACTCTTACAACTCAATAACAAGAAGACAAGCAACTCAAGTTAAATAATGGGCAGAAGTTCACACATTTCCCAAAAAAAGTTATATGAATGAGCAACAAGCACATGAAAAGTTGCTTGACATCATTAATCTTTAGGAAAATGCAAATAAGCACCACAATGAGACACTATTTCATACCCATTAGAATGTAGGTAAGGAGGTAGAGAAACTGGACTCTTCACACATTGTTGGTGAGAACATAAAATGGAATAGCCACTTTGGAAAGACTCTTTGACTATTTCTTTTAAAAAGTTACCTTAAGCCGGATGCGGTGGCACACGCCTGTAATCTTAGCGACTTGGGAGTCTGAGGCAGGAGGATCGTGAGTTCAAAGCCAGCCTCAGTAACTTAGGGAGGTCCTAAGCACCTCAGTGAGACCCTGTCTCTAAATCAAATATAAAATAGGGCTGGGGATGTGGCTCAGTCGCCGAGTGTCCCTGAGGTCAATTCCCGGTTCCAAAAAAAAAAAAAGTTACCTTAAAATCTAGCAATTCTGTAGATATCTCAAGAGAAATGAAATCATAACGTGCAAAAATATGTACACCAACATTCATGGAAATATTTTAAATAATTGTCAAAAAGTGGAAAGGCCAGGCATGGTGGTGCATGCCTGTGATCCCAGCACTTGGGAGGCTGAGTTAGGAGGATCATGAGTTCAAAGCCAGCCTCAGCAACTTAGTGAGGCCCTAAGCAACTCAGTGAGACCCTGTTTCTAAATCAAATACAAAATAGGGCTGGGGCTGTGACTCAGTGGTGGAGTGCCCTGGGTTCAATCCCCAGTACCAAAAAAAAAAAAAAAAAAAAAAGTGGAAAGAATCCAAATGTCCATCAACTGATAATGGATAAACAAAATGTGTTAGATCCATACAATGGAATATCACTCAATAGAAAATTATTCAGTAATAAAGGAATGAAGAACTTCAAAAACAATTTGTGAAGGGAAAGAATCCAGAAGCAAAAGATCACATATTGTATGACTCTATTTATGTGAAATAGCCAGAATAGGGAAATCTATAGGGACAGAAAGCAACTTAATGGCTGCCTGAGTGGTGGGAGTAGCAACATCATGCAGGATCCTTTTGGAAGTGATGGAAATATTCTTAAACTGAATTGTATTGATTAGTTCCCAACTCTGTAAATTTATGAAAATTATTAAATTATATACTAAAAATGGTTAAATTTGCAGCATATAAATTATTCATCATCAATTCTGTTTTTAAAAAGAGGAGGCATAGTTCTTACCTGCAAGGTGCAATTTGCCTGGTATTTGAGGAGATAGACGTATCTGCAAACAAATGTAATGTTTTGAACTAATTTTATTTATAGGTGTATATTCAGAGTGCTATTATTTTTCTTCCTCATTGTATTGCATTCCTGATCTCAAAATCCAAAATTCTTAGAAAAAGTGGTGTCCTGAACTAATATGCTCTCATTAAGTCTCCCTTTCTCCCAGCTATACCACTCATTTGAAGGAATTAACATCATACTATAGGGATACATGTACACCCATGTTTATAGCAACACAGTTCACAAAAGCCAAATCATGGAACCAGTCTAGGCCTCTGTCAGTGGATGAATGGATAAAGAAAATGTGGTATATATACACAATAGACTTTTATTCAGCCATAAAGAAGAATGAGATTGTGCCATTTGCAGGAAAATGTATCAGTGGTTCACTTCACTTTTTGAATATAGCTCTGAGGCTTATTTCTAAAAGGGACATGTTTTCCTTTTCCTCTTCTCCCTCTCTCCATCCCCAACCTGGGGATTACCTTGAGTTAATTATCTGTACTCCACAGGAAGGAGATATCTGCCAGAGGATCTAGGAAGTGAATATCTCCCAAATTAACAAGTGAATCCTAACACACCAGCAGGGTGCCCTGGGACCCCTGTCAGGGCACATCTGGAATGTAGCCTTTGAATAGCTCCTTTAAAATCTCCCTGTTCCTGGAGTCCCCTGTGCTTCTCCTTTGCTAGTCCTCCTTATTGAATTGGCATGGGGACAAGGACCGAACTTTCAGCAACAAAACTAGAGACCATTATGTTAAGTGGAATAAGCCAAACTCAGAAGGTCATGGATCCTCTGTTTTCTCTCACATGAATGGAAGCTAGAAAGGAAAAAGAAAAAGAAAGGTGTGGTGGGGGAATCTCATAAAAATCAAAGGGAGATCATTAGAGTAAAGGGACCCAGGAGAGGGAAGAGGGGAAGGAAGGGGGAACTATTGAGGGATGATATTGACCAAATTATACTGTTATATTGTATGCATGTATGAATATGTAACAATGAATCCCAACATTTATGTGCAACTATAATGCACCAAGAAAAATATGGGGAAAAGTCTGTGTGTGTGTGTGTGTGTGTGTGTGTGTGTGTGTAACAGGGTAAGAAAAGACAAAGTTGGAAAGACTAGAAGTAGTTCTTGCTTTTGAGTATTTTATATGCAGGTATGTTAATAACAAAAGCTTCCTAGTCATCCTATCTTTTTTGTCTCTTTCTCTGTTCCTAGTTTTTTCCCTTGAGGTGGAAGATGCTGAAGTCATTGGCTTGACTAAAGTTTCTAGGTGGAGTCTAGAATAATTTCTGAATAGGTCAGATTAATTGTCAGGTAGAAATTTCCTAGAATAGAAGGAATTGGTGTGGTAAAACAAATAAATATTTCAAGAAAAGGGAAATAAATTTTGGGGGAAATTTGATTCAGTAGTTGATAACCTATGTGTGGAAAAAGACAAATGTATTTGCCTGGCTAAGTTTATTCTGTGACAGATTTTTAAGGGGTGTGTGTAGGATGGAGAGGATAGTTGAAGACCTAAAAAAACCCAAATTGAAATTTGGTTGAAATTCTCTGCAGTTTTCGCAGTGATTTAAATTGCTTCCAGAATTTGTTTATCGAATTCATGAAAATGAACTGCTTTAATTAGTTTGGACATTGCAGAAAATGTTAGAGTTTAAAGTGCAAGAATAAAGTCTTCAATTCAAAAAGAATAAACCAGAATTTACCACTGGAATCTTCTAGGCTGTCCTGGAAAGGTTTTTTCTATTTTTATTATAGGATTTCCCTAGGGACGCAGAAATGGAGAAACCTCTTAGAGAAGGCTGTAGCTTTATTCATCAAAATTCTTGATTTCACACTTCTGATGGTGTACTTCCATGTGATAGAAGAAAGCAATGGATGTCTGTGGCCACTTGGGGGCAGCAGATACCGGGCTTTGGTAAACTGTCTCCCAGCACTGTACTAAATGGAGACCTTCCACACGATTCTTTTTGGTTTAAATGTCTTCCAGACTGTCCAACTGGGAGAAATGACTATCCTTAAAATACTAACACCAGAAATTTCACGTGCTCATCAGAGGTTGGTAAGATCTTGCTGCCTTTTTAATTTTTTTTTTTTTTTTTTTGGTGCCAGGGATGGAATTCAGGAATTCCTGCATGCTAGGCAAGTGCTCTACCACTGAGCAATACCCCAGCCCCCAAGACCTTGCTTTTTGCTGGCTTCTCAGAGGTCATTGAGGGTCCAGAACTGTTTCTTAGTCATCAGGTGGCATTTAGTGAGAGCTCAATAAATGTGAATTGTCTTTTGTGTTCTCAGAAGGCAGCTGCTCCAACTCACCAAAGCACCATCTCTAAGATCTCAGATCACCTCATCCAGTGGGGGCTGCATCTCTTTAGCTAAGGGTGCTCACATTGTCCAGCAGAAGAGCACATTTTCTATAGTTCTACTCTCATGACTATAGATGTGATTCAGTCCCCAGCATTTCACAGTACCTTGTTAGTTTGATGATTCTGGAAAAAATGTGTGTGTGTGTGTGTGTGTGTTTGTGTGTGTTACTGGTGATTGAACCCAGGGACACTTGACCACTGAGCCACATCCCCAGCCCTTTTTATTTTTTTTAATTTTGAGACAGGGTCTTTCTAAGATGCCCAGTCTGGCCTCAAGCTTATGGTACTCCTGCCTCAGCCTCCAAGTAGCTGGGATTATAGGTATGCACCACAGTGCCTCACTCACAGTCATTTCCCCTGCTTCATGATGCTGGGGAAGGAACGGCAATTAGATGTTTGAGAGTGGAAGATGAGGTGGCAGGGGCAAGGTTGGCATCCTATGGATAGCACTCCCCAGTAATCCAAGCTAAGGGCCTCACAGATGAGATGAGGCACTTGTGCCAGCACTGGCCGCTGCCTGGTCCTTTAACTGCCATTCCCCATTTGTTTCAATGGGTTTTTGTTTTGCTTTGTTTTGGTGTTGTGCTGGGAATGGAACCCAGGGCCCCCAGCCTGCAAAGCAAACCCTCCACCACTGAGCTACACCCTCAACTATGTCTCAGTGTGTTTTAAATGCCTACTCTTCCTTGGGTGCACCCCTTAAATGATCTCATTTAATGTTTTGCTGTGTAGCAATGCTCTTTCATTCCTTTGTTTTCATATGCTCGTCCCTCTGCCTGAAATACTCTTTTCTTTATTCTCCATCTAATCCTCCCCAATATAATTCCTATTTGTCTTTACAATCCATCTCAAGACATGGCCTGTGAATATGCCACAGTGAAACTCCACACCATGTACACCCACAAGAATGGGATCCTAATTAGAATAAATTATACTCCCTGTATGTATAATATGTCAAAATTCACCCTACTGTCATGTATATCTAAAAAGAACAAATTTTTTAAAAAGACAAGGCCTGTCCTGAAAACCCCAATACAGTGTAGATGTAGCTCCAATCAGCTCCTGTAGCACCCTGTCTTACTCCTCAACACAGTACTAGGATCATAGTCTGGGTCATTTTTCTTCTGTGAGACCATAAGCTCCCTGAGGTCAGAGCCCTGCCTCACTTGGTTTTACATCCCCATAATCTAGGAGTTTATGGTACATTGGAACTGTAGCATAAATGTTTATGGAATGAGTAAATGGATCAATCCATTTATCACTGAATTAGATCCTTCCCTTTCTTTCCTCAGTTAAAGTGCTTGGATATATTTTTTTAAATCCCTCTTAGGAAATTATTTTAAAAATAAGCAGTCAGCTCCTACCTCCTACACAAGGAACATCATAGAATACCAATGAACCATCATTTACAAGTGGGACTTGTTAAAGGAGGAAGTTTGTAGTGTGAACCTCTGTCAAAATCTTAGGCACTGTGGGATCCAATGGGGATATGGCCAAGCTCCAGGCATGCAGCTCTTAGAGACCCTACATCATCAACGGCCAATGTTGTGGCATAAAGGTGAATAGCTTCCAGAAGCTTCTCAGTGTGGTAGGGATGCTGTTAAATTCCAACAGGATCCCTGAATGACAAGGAGGAGAAATGGAAAATTTCTTTCCTCATCTTCTCTTCTTTTCCTTTCTTATCCCTTCTTCCTTCCTCCCCCCTCACTTTTTCTCCCCCTACCCCTATTCTTCTTACAGTTGGAGAGTCAGAACACAGAGAGGTTAAGTGAATTGCCTAGCATCTCTTAAAAAGAACAGTCAAGCCAGGAATCAGCCTGGTGCTTATTCCACAAAGTTGTGCTTCCTGTAACTTAAACAGGTCTGTGTTTTAATGAATTCGTGGCATATGGTCCATAATAATCAAAGCACCTGGCACTTCCTGGAATTTATGATCTAGTGGGGAATAAATGGTTTTCTACCTTTAAATGAATTCTCACATGCTTAATTTTGGAATAAAGAACGTAACATAAGTGAAGATAGTTTCTGGAATCAGAAAAAAACTATGTTTTTTTCCATTTATTCATTCTTCTATCTCTACCCCTATCTTCTCTTTCTCCCCTTAAACCCATCTTTACCCATGAGTTATCTTATCACTTCTTCTTTGGCATTTTAAGAATGAGTAGCAAGAGAGTGTTCGAAAGTCTACATTATGGGGGAAGAAAATTACTTTGTTTGGTGTCTTCTCTGTGAACAAAAACATTCATAGTCCATCATCCTTCATTCCTGGTGACCCACAGTTGTTGAACACTTATCTGTAGACAAACAACTCTCCTTACGACCTGGATTTGTGTCTCTGAACTCCAAAAAGCCTTGTTGATCCAGGTAGTAGTGAATCTACAAATGTTTTGACCAATGTGCTCTTTGACAGAGCATGCCAGAGATGCCTTGAGTATGCAAGTGGTAGCTCATGTCCTGAGAAGCTATTTGATCCCATTTGCTAAGAAACTTGCTAGTAAGTATTTGTTGTGGGCATTTAATTCTCAGTAAAGGTTATATCAATTGATGGACATGATCTTAAGTAAATACCTATGCCACCAATATTGATTTTTGTATTATATTCTTTTAAAAATATTTTTAGTTGTAGGTGAACATAATAACTTTTTTTATTTATTATGTGATGCTGAGGACCAAATTCAGTGCCTCACACATGCCTGGCAAGTGCTCTACCACCGTGTCACAACTCCAGCCCCTATATTCTTTTCTAAATATTTTTTTTAGTTGTAGATGGACACAATAACTTTATTTGTTTTTATGTGGTGCTGAGGATCGAACCCACTGCCTCACACATGCTAGGCTGAGTGCTCTAACACTGAGTCACAACTCCAGCCCCTTGTATTGTATTCTTAAAGTGAATTGAAATTCTTCCCAAACTGGACCCTCTCTTCTCTAGAAAATCTCTGGTTGCAATGGATGGTGGTGATTTTATAAGGACTCTAAATTGAATTTCTCAGAAGTGCCTTTTAAAGGAGTTTTCTCCATGTTTTTTTCCTAATATCTTATTGTGCAGTTCTTGCTGGCTTACAAGAACTCTTTAAAATGGAATCCCTGAATATTTCTGTGAAATGCATTCTTTTCTGAGACAGATTGTCATGGGAGCTATTTAGCACCTACATCATTCTGCTTGAGAGCTGAATGATGCACTTTTCCAAGCATATTCTTAACTCAAGCAACAAAAGACTTCAGGTTATTTCCAGACCCAGGCAATGTCAGGGGACTATAGGTCTTCAGGATCTTCTTTTGCATTATACCTTTCTAGAAGCACCTTTGGAAATTCTAGAACAAGTTCTCAGTAGGCCGAAGCCACTGGCGTGACCCTGGCTTCACTGGTATCCAGGAAGGACCCTCTCCCTGGGTTGAAGTTACCCCTATGATACAGCTGGAAAAAAATATTTGAAATTCCTGGGCTGGATTTGTGGCTTGGTGGTAGAGCACTTGCCTGGCATGTGTGAGGCACTGTTTGATTCTCAGCACCACATATAAATAAATAAATTAAATAAAGGTCCATCAACAACTAATATATGTATTATATATATATCATTTTAAAAATATTTGAAATTCCTGAGCTAATATAATAATGAGGAAACCTCTAGGTTTCAAAGATCCCAGCTCAAATCTAAACATTAAAGTAGGAAGTAAGTCTTGTGGGTTGAGAACTCATTACAGATGTGCAAGCCTTGGGGAGCAAGGGGGACTCACAAAGTTCTCTTATTGAGACCGAGGCTTGGGGAAGAGCAGCACTTTCCCAGGAGCTCAACTGGGGCAGGTACACAGTATCTCTGCTGGATCTTGGGAGTGTTTGATGGGGCAAGAGCATTCCCATGGTAATTCCCTGAGGTTAACTAGCTGTGACAGGGGAAAGTGATAGCTGCATGATTCATAAATGTGTATAACTAAACCATCCCAGGGTAGGCTCATGGGTCACAGAGAGACCATGTCCGAGGTCAGGTTTCAGGCTGCTGCATGTACTGTCTTCTAAGCAGAAGGCAAGAGAAGCAGTAAGTGTCAACTTGAATAATGCCCTTATGCTTGTTTCCACACCAGTTAGGAAGGGAATTTGTAGGGACATATCATAAAGAGGAGGTTCCCCCGCCTCTGCTGTCACATGAGAATGAATTAGAAGAGAAACAGAAAGCTCATAATTTTACTTTAACTTCATCAAGAATAGTCTGGCGTCTTTTAATTTATTTTGATCTTATAGGGGTTCTCAGATTCACAACCCAGTTACCAGGTTTATGAATCGATTTTTAAGACTTCAGTGATGGATGGGAACATTCCATGGTTCATTGTGGGAAGAATATAGAAGTGAAAACAATGACCCATGGTGTAAGGCCATAGGCACGTCAACATCAGAATTTGTACCAATTAAAATAACTTCCTCTTGAATCTCAGATTACCTTGGGAAAGTGTATGATTTTCTGCACCAGCATTTCAAAACATTTAAGCTTCCGTAATGACTGCTTGATTTAATTCCAAATGCATTACCTCCTACAGATAAAACGCAAGAGCAGGAATTGACTTTGTAAATAATGTCAGTCAAATGAGGCTCAGAGAATTGCCCAAATAGATAAGTGGCAAATCCAAAACTAAACTATCAGAATGTGGGGGCTTTGTCTTCTGAGCAAGTTTGACTTAGTTTTGCCCATTTTGGCCACACAGTGTTAAATTTTGAGGTGATACATTTATCAAATGAGTTCTATGTTAGAATCACTCAGTATTATGTTTTTCTCCTTTTCTTCCAAACACTGGAAAACAAAGAAATGTTGCAGTTACGTGTTCTGCTGTTATTTACATGAAGCACATATAAAATCAAATAAGTTGCTTTTATTTGGTTTTATATTAGTAGATTTAGACATCTTAGAAGAATAGACATGTTTACAAGAGTTCACTTTGGGGCTGGAGATATATCTCAGTTGGTAGAGTGCCTGCCTTGCAAGCATAAGGCTGTGGGTTAACCCCCACACAAAAAAAAAAAAAAAAAAAAGAAGAGTTCATTTTTTTTAGTTATAGTTTTATTTTGTTTTTTATTTTTGAAGTTTTCTTTTAAAATAAGTTTTTTTTGTTTTGTTGTTTTGGCAGCAGGGATTAACTCAGGGGCATTTAACCACTGAGCCACATCCCCAGCCCTTTTTTAGAATTTGTTTTAATTAGTTATGCATGACAATAGAATACACATTGATACATCATATATAATGGAGTGTAATTTCTCATTCTTCTGGTTATACATGATGTAGAATCCCAGTGGTCGTTATATATGTACACAGGGTAATAATGTCTGATTCATTCTACTATTCTTCCTATTGCTATACCCCCTTCCTTCCCTTCAATCTCTGCTACCTAATCTAAAGTAACTCTATTCTTCCCTAGCACCCCCAACTGAACAGACACAATACAGAAGAAATACAATCAATCAATAAATATAAGAAAAAATTGTTCAACATCTTCAGCAATTAGAGAAATGCAAATCAAAACTACCATTCCAGTCAGAATGGCAATTATCAAGAATACAAACAATAAGTTGGCAAGGATGTAGGGAAAAGCTACAATCATACACTGCTGGTGGGAATGCAAATTGGTGCAACCATTATGGAAAGCGGTATGGAGATTCCTCAGAAAACTTGAAATGGAACCACCATTTGACCCAGCTATCTCACTTCTTGGTTTATACCCAAAGGACTTAAAATCAGTATACTACAGTGACATAGTCACATCAATGTTTATAGCAGCTCAATTTACAATAGCTAAACTATGGAACCAACCTAGATGCCCTTCAACAGATGAATGGGTAAAAAAAAAGTATATATATATGGCATAGCATTCAGTCTTAAAGAAGAATTAAATTATGGTATTTGCCATTAAAGGAATGGAGCTAAAGAATATCATACTAAGCAAAATGTCAAACCCCAAAAAACAAAAGCCAAATGTTTTCTCTGATATGTGGATGCTAATCTACTTTTATCATAAGAAACTACTATTCAAGCCAGTAGTCAAAAAAGCTTGCTTTCCTATAACATGGTCTTAGAATAAACTGAAACCAGATTAGGCATACTTATGAACTCAAGTTCAAGAGGCATTGCTGATGTAATCTTAACACATTTCTGTCTGAGGAACAGTTAAGTTAGCAAATTATGTACCTTTAAACAGATTCCATTAAGAATGGTACATTTCTGTTGGGAATGGTGGCACACACCTGTAATCCCAGCAACTCAGGAGGCTGAGGCTAGAGGATTGCAAATTCAAAGCCAGTCTCAGCAACTTAGTGAGGCCCTCAGCAATTTAGGAAGACCCTATCTTATAATTTAAAAATGTGACTCAGTGGTTAAGCACATCTGGGTTCAATCCCTGGTACCAAAAAAAATAAAAAATAAAAAAGAATGATACATTTCTTTCCCACCCTGGTGATACATGCCTGTAATCCTAGCTACATGGGCGACTGAGGCAGGAGGATCCCAATTTTGATGTCAGCCTGTCAATTTAGGGAGACCCTCAGCAACTTACCAAAACCTATCTCAAAATTTAAACAAAGGATGTTGGATATAGCTCTGTGGTAAGGCACCCCTCGGTTCAACCCCCTGTACTAAAAGAAATGCATTTCTTGAGACTATTTAATCCTGCATAAATTTTGCCCTTTATCTTCAACTAGTCCTGATATCGGTGGGTTGTCCAGTTGGGGTCCAGATTCTGCTGAACAAAGAACTGAGCAAGACGCAAAGAAGAAACAGGCAGAGCATAGATTTATTGAAAGTGAAAGTGAGAATAACATTCCACAAAGTAGAGCACAGTCTGCTGAGTGAGAGTGGCTCGAGGCCCTGGTGTCTGGATGAGTCTGCTCTTACATGCTGAGCTGAGTTGCTTGTCTCCTCTCTGCATGGGCCTGATTGAAGACCCTGCTCCATTTTTTCCCATTGGGTATTTTATTTCTGTTTAATTAGAATACAGAACCTGTGGCAGGAGTTGCCATGGGTGATAAGCACTCTGGCGGGAGTTGTCATGGTAATAAGACTTATTGTAAACAGGAACATCATGACTCATCCATCTTGTACTCCAGTCAGCATTTTTCTTATAACCTGCATTTGCATCTTGATGCTTCTAAACTACCTTAGTCCCACAACTTTTTGGGGGGGGTTACTGGGGAATTGACCTCAGGGCACTTGACCACTGAGCCACATCCCCAGCCCTATTTTGTATTTTATTTAGAGACAGGGTCTTACTGAGTTGCTTAGGGCCTCGCTTTTGCTGAGGCAGGAGGATTGTGAGTTCAAAGCCAAACGGCTGAGACTGGCCTTGAACTGGCAATCCTCCTGCCTCAGCCTCCCAAGCTGCTGGGATTACAGGTGTGTGCCACTGCACCCAGCTTAGTCCCACAATTCTTAGGGAAACATCCTGTTTTATAATATGTGACAATTCCTTCTATTTGTTTTATTTATTTCAGAATTTTAATTTCAAGTAATAATATGATATTTTTGTTTATATAGGAATTGTGGAATATCCTCTATCATTTCTTACAGAAAGAAATTCTATTCATTTTCTGTGACTGTTTCAGATACTAGTTCCTTTTTAAGATATTATTTATTTCTCTCCCTCCATAGATATCAGAATAAATTTCATTCTTTCACAGTATTCTCATAGCTATTTCATTATATAGTTTTCCTAGCAATTGGTTATGAAAGCACCCAGAAAAACCACTCTGGATGCAGGAACTCACCCAAGACATTTTATTAAGTGGACTGGCAGAGTGTCTGCCTGCAGGGTGAGAGAGAGAGAGAGAGAGAGAGAGAGAGAGAGAGAGAGAAGAGAGAGAGAGAGAGTAAGCAAGAGTGTGAGTGAGAGAGAGAGAGAGAGTGAGAGAGAGAAATGGCAGAGGAGCTATTCTTAAGTAGTGGAATTTCATGGGCTAATAACAATCTGGACCATTGACTGACTAGGAAGTTCGCGGGCTAACAATCTGGGTTGTAAAATGGTGTGGGGGAGGCAGAATAATAGGGACAGCAAAATAGCAGATCTGATGCCAATAGGTTAAATGTGCCTTCTGCGTTTTCTTTGTCATTCACCTACTATGTGCCAGGCATTGATCTAGGCCTTGGGATAGAATAGTGCACAAAACAAAGTCTCCAGTGTCATGGAAATTATATTCTAGTGGATGTATATCAAACAATAAAGAAATATTGAGGGGGACAAAGCAAGGTAAGGGAATTAGGGAGAACCAGGGAAAGGGAAATTACTGGTTTTTTAATTTTATTTTTTGGTACTGGGGATTGAACCTAGGGGTGCTTAAACACTGAGCCACATCCCTAGCTCTTTTTATTTTTGATTTGAGACAGGGTCTTGCTAATTTGCCGAGCCTGGTTTTGAACTTGTGATCCTCATGCCTCAGCCTCCCAAGCTGCTAAGATTACAGGCATGTGCCACCACACCTGGCTAAGTTACTATTTTTTATTGTGTGGTTGAAAAATACCTCCCTGGAAAAGTGTCATTTGAGAAGAAATTTTAAGGAAGAGAGAGACTGAGTTTGGCAGGTATTTGGGGAAGAACATTCCAAGTAGAGAGAATAACAAGTACAGAGGCCCAGAAGCAGGATTATACTTGGCATGTTTGAACTAGGAGGACAGTGATGTGGAATAAACGAGGGGGAAAGCAGAGGGCATAAGATTGAGCTGTGGAAAGGACTTGGAGTTTTATTCTGAATGGATGTGAAGTCACTGGAAGATGTTGAGCAGAGGAGTGATGGGATGCAGTGCTGAGAGTAGGCTGTGCATGAGTGGAGGGAGAAGAGGAGAAAATGATTGTTTACATTGGGAAGTGGGAAGAAGTGGTCAAATTCTGGATATATTTTGAAGGTAAAGCAGAATTAAAGAATGCATGGATTGGACATGGGGTATCTATCAGAAGTCAAGGATGACTCCAATGTTTCTACCCTGAGCAGCTGGAAAAATAGAGTTGCCAGATACCAGGATGGGGAAGATGGTGCAAGTGGCAGGTGAAGAGTTTTGTTGCAGGTGTTCTTTGCCTTGTGACTGTGTAATTTCAGTCTCTGACTCTGTGTGAATCTCTGTGTCCTCTCCTCTTATAAGGAAACCAGTGATTGAATTTAGGGCACACCCTAAGTGGAGGATGATTTTGTCTCAAGATCCTTAACTAATTACATCTGCAAAGACTATTTCCCAATGAGGGACATCAGTTTGGAGAAGGGATACCTCTCAGCTCAGTAAAGGGGATAAACAAAAGAAATACTATGTTTGAAGCAGTGGTGTGCTGCAGCTGACTCAAATCTCAAGAGCCAATTGCTACTCCGGACTAGAAAAGAAAAGTCAAATGTTAAGCCCAGCAAGATGGCATGCACCTCTTGTCTCAGTGATTTAGGAGGCTGATGTAGGAGGATTGCTAGAGTCCAGGAGTTTGAGGCCAGCCTGGGCAAGATAGTGAGACTGTGTTCACACCCCTCAAAATGAAAAACAAAAAAAACAACAAAAAGAACAGCAGACCCAATTGCTATATTTTCAACAATTTTGTTTTCTGGTCGACTTTACATTGCTAATTTGAAATTGATCATGGAAGGAGTATTTGTACCACAGAAATTGGTAAATTCCATGAATTTATTTATTTTTCTTTTGAAGAGCCAATTGTTAAATATTTACTGGCATTTGCCAAGTTGAAGGTCTTGAGTTCAAAAAGAGAGTGGATCCTAGTGAACTGTGGCTGGAGAGAAGACCACAGTAAGGATTTTGGATTTTAACCCAAGTGTAACTGGGGACTATCTGAAAGTTTTAATCAGGAGTGTGGCAGGGTCAGATTTGTGTCATTCTTCTTAGTCATTTATATGTCAGTCTTTTTTTACCAGAGAGTAGGCAGGAAATTATTGAGAGGGATTTCATCTTTATCACTTGTATCCTTCATGAAATCTTGCATATAATAGGCATTTAATAAATGCTGGTTGACTTAAATGGGGTTTTATAAATACCATGTACATTGGTCAAAACAATGGTTAATAAACCAGCAAACATGATTAAACAGAATATGTCATGGAGGAATCATAAGACATTTCTTTCTTTACCTTTTTTTTTCAGGACTGAGAATTGAACTCAGGGACAATCTACCACTGAGTTACATCCCCAGCACTTTTTATTTTTTTTTATTTTGAGACAGGGTCACATTATGTTTCCCAAGCTGGCTTTGAACTTGGGATCCTCCTGCCTCAGCCTCCCAAGTTGCTATAATAACTGGTTTGCACTGCCACACCTGGTGAATCTGAAGACATTTCTATCATTATTATATGCTATCTATGCTTCAAACTGACTGTTTACATTCACTGCAGGGATACAGCAATGAAGAAGACACAATCTTCCCCTTAAGATGGGATCTGATGGAGAACACACAAAGGCCTCTCGGTATCCCTTGTGATAAACTGTGTGACAAAGTAAACACCATAGGTCCTCTTGAATTAGGAGGGCTTGGGAAAGCTCCCCCAGGAATCACACTTTCGGGAGATAGTATTGCTCCCTGGTACTGTGCTCCAAGTTCAATAGCACTGTCTAAAAGGGGTGGTAAGCAAACTTGGAGTTATGATGGGCTGAGGGCTTTATGCCTTTGAAATGACCTTAGAAACTTATTGTACACTCAACTTGCCCTCATTCACTATTTCTATCACCTTTATCCCTTTAGGTTGTGGTAAGCAGAATTTTAAGATGACTCCCAGTGAGCCTGGGTGCTGCATAATCCTCTCCCCTTTGAGAGTGGTTGGTATCCGTCAATGTGATAGTGCTCTTTGGCTGACATGTTAGATAGCCAAAGGGAGATTACCCTGGGTGGACTTGCCTAATTAGGAAAGACTGTCCTCTGGTGAGCTATAGAAGAGGCAGTCAAAAACTTAGAGTACCAAAAGGATTGGCTGCATCCTGACTGCCTTGACAATGATGGGGACAGTGTGCAAAAGAGTATTGGGTGCATTTCTAAGAGTATAGCACAGTTCCCAGTTGAGAACCAGCAAGGAAATGGGGGCTTTGGTCCTACGACTACAGTGAACTGAATTCTGCTAATGATCAGAATGAAATCAGAAGGGAATTTTTTCACCCAAGTGTCTAGTAAAAAACACAAGCAGGTCAACACCTTGATTTCAACCATGTTATACCCTGAACAGAGAATCAGCTGTGCTGTGGTCGACTTCTGACCTACAGACACTGTGAGCTAATAAATTACCATTGTTTTAAGCTGCTGCATTTGTGATAATTTCTTGTCCAACAATAAAAAACGAACGCTGAAGAGCCAGCTCAGGAACAGTAAGGACAAAATTTCTCTTGCTTCCTCTGCTGAGGTGAGGTGAGGAGATCTCAGTGCCGGTTAGCAGAGCAAGAGCAGAGCTGAGCACAAAGAGATACTGGTGAAGCACCAGAGGCGCCTAATGGGGCAGGGACCACATTATTTAAAGGTGTTATTATCTATGATTATGACTTCCCTTCTGTGAGTTACAATCACATCTAAAGCTTTCTGGGCCAATTCTTCTGTGGTGGTGCTGTATGATGAATAACAAGCATGCCATACTGTGGGCCTTGCCATCACTGATACAAATCCTTACCATGAAGAAGGAAACCACATGAGACACTACACTGTGTTCTTTCAGAATCTGAGGTGCTCCCTTGCAATATAGCTGTTCTCTCTTTGCAGGCTAGATACATGCTGTGGAGGATGTGAGGCCTTGGATAGGATTCAGACGTCTCCTTGCTATACCAAAGCAGCAGCTTGCACAACAGAATCCTAGTGATGAAAAGAATTGCAATGTTTTTAGAGGTTTCTTATCTGTGAAAGGGAAGTAGTGTGGCCTTTATGTGAAACTATTTCAAAAGAGAATTTCTAAAGACAAGCAGGTGTCACATGCCTGTAACTCCAGCTACTTGGGAGGCTGAGGCAGGAGGATTCCAAGTTCAAGGCCAGCCTTGATAATTTAGAGAAACTCTGACTTAAAATTTAAAAAAATAATAAAAATAAAAAGGGCTGGGGATCTGGTGGAGAACACACAAAGGCCTGTCAGTATCCCTTGTGAGAAACTGTGTGACAAAGTAAACACCACAGGGCCTCTTGAATTAGGGGCAATAGTGATAGTCCCTGAGTTCAATCCCCAGTGCTGAGAGAGAGAGAGAGAGAGAGAGAGAGAATTTCTAATGTGTCTTTACTTTTTAGGTATTGATGTAATGACTACAAAGCCTGCTCTGATGATCAGAGCTGATGAATGATAGGTGGCTCAGAATTGCACTTAGAGTTTCATTCTTGGATGTCCATTTCCTTCAGATCCCTCCTAAGGAAGACTTCTGACTTGGATTTTGTGCCCCTAGCTTCTGTCTTTTAGTTAAGGCTGCGTCGCTACAGAAGAAATCAATCTTATTTGATTCTATGTAAAATCAATGCATTTGGGGGATATAGATGATGGGGGAATGACTTGTAGCAAATCTTCAAAGGAAATAGAAGCATCTGCTCCTTCTCCCATGCAGATGTCCTTGAAATAACATAATGATAATACCTTTCATTTCTATAATGCTGTTGTTCTTTCAAACAGCACATGCATGGATGAATTGAAAGGAGTTATTATCCCCATTTTGCACAAACAGTGCAGATAAATAACTTCCCATTGAGAAAAAAATAGATCTGGTCAAATATCCCAAACTCAATCTGTGAATAAGAAGAGAATTCCCAGAGAAGAGCACAAGGAGAGCCATGGTGATTTTGGAAGGGGGTTGGAATGAGAAAGACTTTGCTGGATATGTAGTATGGATCTTGATTTAGAAACTTTGTGATTTTCATTTGGAATAAATGTGAGTGGAATAAATAGTGTGAGCTGAGAAGAAAGGTTTTCTCCAGCTTGATAAATTCAAAGGGGGAAAATAAGTTTTATTAATTCAAAATATTTCTTACAAAAATATTTTTATCAATTTCTCTTTAGAAGTGACTTTGTCAATGTCATCGGTTTTGCAAACTTTTTGCGCATAGTTTTGCCTTTTTAAGTTTAAGGAAGATTCCATCCAATCTATTTAAGGCAATATTCCTTTGTGCATTACTTGAGGTGAGACATACCTAGAGGAACACTTAACAGGGACAAAGGTGATCCAGATCAGTTCCTTTGACAAATTACTGAGTTAGCTGTACAGGTGAGGTCTCTGTCTCTAAGTAGTTTATATTCTAGTGTCTGTGTATGGGAAGGGAGTGGTAGATAGAGATTTAAGAAGTCAAGCTTAATTAAATAAAAATTTAGGGTGGTGAAGGTGATCAGAAAATGCATAAGGATTATTTTGAGCTAAAAGCAATTAAGGAACAGCAGACACAAGAGGAACTATTTGCCCTCCTCCTTCTGCTAAAAGCAGGGAATAAATTTCCATTTGTAAAGTTTTTATTCCTTCTCTTGAAGCAAGAAGAGAACTCTTTACACTGGAGACAACACCAACTTGAGTCTGCATGACAAATCTTATTAAACATCCTTTATTTACCATTAGTTTCCTCATACATTTACCTTTCCACAATTTCCTGACCCAAATCCCTTTTTCTTTGTCTAGTCACTTCTCCTAATCCATCACACTTATCTCAAAATCGTACATAAACCCCTAGATCTAATAGCTTCTTTGGGCTTTCACATTTTTCCTGTGTAGCCCCACCCATGCATAAAAAAATTAAATAATCAATTAAGCATGTATGCCTTTTCTCCTGTTAATGCCTTTTGTCAATTTAATTCACTAGCTCCAGCTACTGAACATATGAGGGTAGAGGAAAGATTTGTCCCTCCTTTGTGGTGGTGATAACTTATGGAAAAAATTAAAGGAAGGAATGAGATAGTGGATTGAAGAAGGTGTCTATATTAGTTGGGTTTTCTTTGTAATGTCAAAACACCTGAGAGAAATAAAGGAAGAAATTTTTGTTTTGGCTCATGGTTTCAGAGGTTTCAGTTCATGGTTGGCTGCCTCCATTGCTATGGGCCTGAGGTGAGGCAGAACATCATGGTGGAGAAGGCCTGGTATAAGTACAGCTGCTTAGCTCATGGCTGCTGGAAATAGGAGGAATGGGTTCAAGATATAGTCCCCAAAGGGCACAAACCCAAAGACCCACTCCTTTCAATTAGGTCCCACCTCCTACATTTTCCACCACCTCCCAATATTCCATTAAGCTGTTAACCCATTCGTGGATTGACCCATTGATGAATTCAGAGACCTCATGATCCAGTCACTTCCCAAAAGCCCCATCTCTGAACACTGCTGCCCTGGGGACCAAGTTTTCAGCCTGGGGGGGACACTCCAGATACAAATTATAGCAGTGTCTTTAGATAAGGTAGTTAGAGAAGGCTCCTCTGAGGAGATAACGTCTTAGTTCAGATCTCAAAAATGAAAAGGCATAGGTCATAACAACATCTCAGGAAATGCATTCCAGGCAGAGGGAATACCAACTAAAACACTCCTGTATTAAGACAACAGCCTGGAGTACTCAAGGGGCAGAAAGAAGGCTAGACTGGCTTGAGTGTAGTGGGCCAAGGATGGAGTTGAACTAGATGACGTTGGAAATGTTGGTAAGAACTAGTCTGTGTGGCTTGTAGGTCAATATTCCCAAATTTGAGAAAGCAACAGAATCACCTGGAGAGTCTGTTAAAACACATGTTTGAGGGTCTCATCCTTTAGAGATTATTATTCTGGTAACCTTGGGTGAGTCTGAGAATCTGCATTTCTAACAAGTTTACTGGGGATATTGTTATTGCTGGTGGTCCAGGGACTGCTTTTTAAGAACAATTATTGCTAAGTCAAGGGGAGGTGTTTTGATTTTTTTCAATAATAGTGGTAAGCTATTGAAGATATTTCAAGTAGGATTTTAAGCAGGTTTAAAACTTAATTTTGAAGGGGTTTGGAACATATCTTCCAAAAATATGCCATTTGTCATATTGATTATTTTGAGCTTAAAAAAAAGAAAACCAGCTAATGCAGGAAAAGTTCTGTACCTCTTTTCTCAACTGCCTAAAATAAAGTACAATTTTCTCTTTTGTAAAGGAAATTTACATTTATAAAAGAAATCTTCATTAGTAAATATATCTGTTTCCAAAGAGAGCTACTGCTGAGACAACTTTTATCATCTGAGAGACTTTTATCTATATAACAAGGTGATTTTTATTCCCCATGTATTTCCTCTACTCCCCTTTCCAAAATCTGTTTCTAACATTTCCCATGGCTTAATCCATTTTTCTGAAGCTATAACAAAATGCCTGATGCTGGATAATGTATAAAGAAAAAATTTCTGTTTAGCTCATTTCTGTTTGGGAGATTTAAGAACATGATGCTGGCATTTATTTACTTTGGTGAGGTCATGGCAGATGACATCACAGTGGTGAGAGGAGGCATGGAAAAAAATCACACGGAGAGACAGAAAAACAGAGAGTGAGCTGAGACAGCTCACTGGCTTTATAACAACCCATTTTTTCTGGAAACAATGCAGTCCCATAAGACCTGCATTAATCCCTTCTAAGGGTGTTTCCCATGATTTCACTACCTTGCACTAGGCCCCACATATTAAAGGGTCACCTTTCAAAGTCACCACCCTGGAGACCAAGCCTCCAACATATCAACCTTTGGAGGGAACATTCAAACCATATCCAAACTGCAACACCCTAGAACCTCTAAATCTCTATTTCTTTCTCTAGTTTAGAATAGTATATAAACCTCAATCATCTGGCCACTTACTCCAGTCTCATATTTTTGTGGAATTCCCATTCAAACTTATATAACAAAAATAGTTTTTCTCCTGTTAATCCATTTTATTCAATTTAATTTATATACTAGTCAAAGAACCTAGAAGGCTAGAAGGAAGCCATTTTTGTTTCCCTTCAGTTTGTGCTTTGACTTGGATATAGTTTAAGTGTAGGTCAAGGGTTCATATGCTAAAATCTTGATCTCAGTGTGGCAATGTGAGAGCTGGCAGAACCTTTAGGAGGTGAAGCATACAGCAAGGCAATTAGGTCACTGGGGGTGCTGCCCTCAGGTCAGATTAACTAGCTCTTGTGAGACACCTGCTAGTTCCTACAAGAGGGCTTGTTATGAAGGAGTGAGCCTGACCCTCCCCTACTCCCTGGCTTCCTGTCTTGCCATGTGATTGTTCCCTCTGGCATGCCTGCCTTCCTGCCAGGCATTATGGCATCTGCCATGATGTAATGTAGCCAAGGAGGCCCTCACCAGAGACCAAATCAGTGGTGCCACCTAATCTAAATAAATCTATTAAAGAAATCTCTATTTTTTTTTTTGAACCAGGGATTGAACTCAGGGACACTCGGCCACTGAGCCACATCCCCAGCCCTATTTTTTATTTTGTTTAGAGACAGGGTCTCACTGAGTTGCTTAGGGCCTCACTAAGTTGCTGAGGCTGGCTTTGAACTCGCGATCCTCCTGACTCAGCCTCCCAAGTTGCTTGGATTACAGGCGTGCGCCACCATGCCCGGCAAGAAATCTCTATTTTAACCAGGGCATTCCTATGGAGTTTATTTGGGCAGACCTGGGGGGAGGCACTGCACCTAGAAGAAGGGGTTGGGTCTCTTGGTGTTGAAGTGTGGTTTGTGCTGGTGATAGAGGACCTGATGGAACAGTGGGAACTTGATCTTGGAGTCATGAAACTACTTGATTGCTGACTGATGGCACTTGCTGGCCATGATTTCCTCCACCTTCATGATCTGGATGGAGTGGGCCTGGGCACAGTGCCGTGCACCCATATCTCAATAGCAGTGAATGAATGACCCCTGTGGTTGTCAAGTCACAGTACTGCCCATACATGTTGTAGATGCTGCTGTGGGAGTAGTAGCATAGCCAGATGCTAAAATTTCTCACCTATGGGGGGAGGGAACTTCTCAAACACCTGCCTACAGTACACAGTCGACTTCATCTTCTTTTGCTGAGATACAAAATACTAGAAGCAGGAATTGGAAACAGTATAATAGGGTGAAAAAATTTGCACTTGGTGGGCTGGGATATAGCTCAGTTGGTAAAGTGCTTGTCTCCCATGCATAAGACCCTGGGTAATCCCCAGCACCAAAAAAAAAAAAAAAGTTGCACTTGGTAGAGAAGTGGTGAGCATTTGGGGGTGGACAGGCAGTGCCCCACTACCTTGTGCTCATGAAGTCTTCCAAGGCCTTTATGGTACTCTCTGTGCTTATTGCCACCCACAAAAGGCAAACAATCTTTTCTTTATAAAGTATTTAGCTTAGGAAAGAGAGAAAAATGAAATGAAAAAAAAAAAGGATTTAGCTTCTGGTATTTTGTTATAGCAATGGAAAATAGACTAACACAGTTTGTATGACTACAAGTTTCCTTTGGTTTCTTTTTGGAGACCACATTTCTAGTAGCAAAGAAAGCAGAGGCCATCATATTTAGTCTAGCTGAACCTCTGGTAACTGAATGTAAGGTTTCTTTCTGTTACTGTTAAAGACAAATCAGGGGGCTGGGGTTTTGGCTCAGTGGTAGAACACTTGCCTAGCATGTGTGAGGCACCAGGTTCAATCCTCAGCACCACATAAAATAAATAAAGGAAATAAAGGTTAAAAAAAAAGACAAATCAGAACTCGTCATGAAGTGGCAACAAGTATTGCAATAAAAGAAAAGAAACCTCAGTATAGGACTGGACTCAATTCCAAATACAACAAGGAATAGTGAGAATTTATAGTCAAGCAGTAGGGTAGGGCCAGTGGATGGAAAATTACTAACAGGAACCATCAGGAAGACTATCTAAACCAACATTCTTATTGAAAACAGGCCAGAATCATCAGACACCATTTGGGGAATACTGAGAGATGAGGAACCCCATCAGATATTGAAGGGGATCAGATGAGGGATGGGAGTTCTGGCTGAGCTGACTTAGCAGTATTCTTGCTAAGGTTGGGTGAAACAAAGAAAGACATTGAAGCCTTATTGTTGGGGCCTAGTTTGGAAGAAGATTCAGAAGAGCCTGACTAAAGTTTGGTCAAGGAAAGACTCTGTCACTCTCTACCTGATAAATAAAACCTAAGCTAGAAACTCATCCCTCAACAGATATACCCTACAAAAATCCATACCTATTCAGTCAAGAATCTGGCCACTGGCCTTCTGACTCGTCTTTCATGTGTGTAATAGTGCATTTTCAATTCAATTCAGCAAGTATGTATTGAACATTTACTTTGCCCTAAAATAAAGGAAATGTGAAATGACTGGGGGACAATTTGAGTAGGCAGTGGGGCTATGAGTTAACTGCCCATCTCCCTATAACATTTCCGGTGTCTAGTATAATACCTGACTTGGAGTCATTTATTAACATTTGTTGAAAAAAATCCTTAAATAAGTGCTGAACTTGGAATCAGATGAACTAAGTTCTTATCCTCCTTCAATTTTTTTTTCTTTTTTCAGTACTGGATACTGGGAATTGAACCCAGGTATGCTCTAACACTGAACTATATCCCCAGTACTTTTTATCATTCATTTTGAGACAGGGTTTCACTAAGTTACTGAGGCTGGCCTTGAACTTGTGATCCTCCTTCCTCAGCCTCCTGGGTGGCTAGGATTACAGCTAAGTGTCACCGCACCTGGTTATTTTGCTACTTCTTGAGTGAAATCTTTGATGTTACTGAGCTTCCATTTACTAGTTGAATATTAAACATCTTAAGTAAAAACTTCACACGGTGTTAAATGATCTCATATAAGGGCTAGAACTAGAATAATTTAAAGATTGCTAACAAAGATTACATTTCTGGGGTGCAAACAAAGGAAATCATAAATGTAGTTGTGGGATGTAGTAAAAGACACAACAAAAGAGAAGGAGGAGGCAGGGAGAGTTGCAGCAGGCATTTTTTTTTAAATTCAGTTTAAGTTAAAAAAATTGTTAAATGGAGAGCCCAATTTGGGCCAGAGGTTAGATTTTTAGAGTGAACTTGAATGCCTTAATCTTGAATTCACTTATTCATGGGGTTGTGTGACTTTGATCTTTGAAGAAATAAAACACTCTGTTAAAGGCTCAAAAGGCTTTTGTCAGAGGAGACCAGCAAGCATCTCTTAAAACCCTTTTGAAGTGGAAATGATTCAAACTACCAAAGATTTCATCCATCCAGGGAGAGAGTTCGGTGTGGTTCACCTTAGGGGCCATCTTTAACTGTACCCCTAATGCTGATAAAAGCTAGAAATTTAACCTAAATATATTTGAGCAGAGTAATATGTGTATAATATGTGTATGGAAAGATTCAATATTTATCTAATTTTAGATAACACAATTGAGAAAGACTGGAAGTGGAAAAGAGAGGTGTATTATGTGTATGTTCACATGTGTGCTGTATACTCCTTTCTGCAGTCTGATACCAGTCTGAAACCTACTTGATCTTGGAGAAGCTGCAAACAGGGGAAGGAATTTAAAGCACTCCTGTTTTCTTAAATTCCCTGACCCCAGTTCTCATGCATTTACAGAGAGATCAACAACTTCATAGTTTTGTATTTAGGAAATCCTTTTCTACCTTGATGTGATAAGAGCTTAGTAGTAACCCCCATGTTTTATGTCCAAAATGTTTCAAAGTAGAACATGATAGCAGAGGGACTTTCCTGAAGATTTCCAAGGAAAGGGTAGACTCCTATCTTAACAGGAATAGTATCGATGTTATGTTTTGTGGGTGTGGGCTAAATTAGGGTTTTGAGATATATATAAAATGGAAGAGCAGGGTGGGGGGAGTAAGCTAGAGAAGGCTTTGCTCGGGTATTGAAATTCAAATATCCTGGGAGCCTGTCACACTTTAAATACTGATCAGTTAACAGGGATTAATGAGATTGACACCTAGAATGGGTGGGGTGGGAACTGGGGAGGGAAAAATGGGAGCTGATGTCAGAACTGGTGAACTGGTGCCAAAGGGCCGACTTTGACCACTTCCAAATTGGCCTGGAGCCCTCTCCTTCCCTGCAGCCACAGCAGGCCCTGCATGATGGTGGAGGAGGGTATGGGTATAAGATTCAGGTTACATAAACTAAATACTGGCTCTATTGTGGCATCACTTGATGAAACCTTTTGTTTGTTTTATACCATATAGAATAACTCTTTATCGGTTCTGTTCTGACATTTCTCATGTTTCCAACAGCTACAGAATGTGTTTTTTTTTACTCTGTTGGGTTACATTTTGAGTTCTTCTCCTGCCTCCTGTCATCTCCCTTCCTGCTCTCAAGACTTTACTGAGTTGACCCTTAGAACTGAGGAGCCTTCATGAAGTCATTCCAGGATGGAAAATCTGCAATGCAGGTAAATGGAGGTAAGCCAGGGAGGTAGGAGATGAAGGGGAAGAAATGGCCTTTTTTTCCTACCCTTCTAGGTTTAATGGGATGAAGCTTGTAAATCCAACTGGTAAAAGTTAGATTAACCAGGGGGGTGCGAATTTAATTACATACATATGGGACTCTCACAAAGCAATGAGACCCAAAGTGATGCTTAGTGGAGGCTTAGACACCATTTTAGACTAAACAAAGGAAAAGGGGTTTTGGGCTTCTGGAGGAGGGGGGGAAGCAAGTTATAGAAAGGGGTAAGGAGGAAATGTATGAGAAATAAAGGTTCTTTGTTATGCAGATGGAACCTGTGATATAGTTACTTCCTCCAGTGGTTCTTTTCCTGGTGTAAGATTTTTTCAAATGGAATTTTTCTTTAAAATGGAAAATTTCTTTAAAGGGGAAATTTTAATTCTATTTTAGGTAGTTGGTGGGGGGTAGACAGCTATTCCTGCATCTGCTGATTCTCAATATCCTTTAGCTCAAAATAATCCATGTACCAAAGAGGCATATTTTGGGGTGGCATATTCTGATACCCTTCATAGACAAAGAACTTGGGCTATGGACTCAAACAGAGTTGGGCCAAGTTTAGCTCTGTGCTCACAAGATCTGTAATATCAGGTACCTTTTACCAGTCAGAGTTAGGATAACAAAACAGAAATTACTCTCAGTATTTCAATCAAAAGGGATGATAGTCAGGTGTGGTGGCATATGACTATAATCCCAGCTACTTAGGAGGCTGAGGCAGGAGGATTGCAAGTTCCAGACCAGCCTCAGTAATTTAGGGTAAACATTTCTCAAAATAAAATTTTTATAAAAGGCCTGGGAATGGGGCTGGGGATATAGCTCAGTTGGTAGAGTGCTTGCCTGTCAAGCACAAGGCCCTGGGTTCAAATCCCCAGTACCACAAAAAAAAAGGCCTGGGAATGTATCTCAGTGGCAGAGTGCTTGCCTAGTTTGTGCAAAGTCCTGGTTCAAGCCTCAGTATAAAAAAAATAACAGATTTTGGTGCTCATGTGCTTGTTGGGAAGGCTAGAGAAGTGAAGGTCAGGGAAGGTTGCTACTGTCATACTCACTGCTAGCTTTGGGAGACTCAGAAAGTTGTTTCTAAAGGAATTGCAGGAGAGAATGTTCACCACTGGCAGCAACATCAGGTAGAATGATTAGCAGAGAAATGCCTGAAAGCATATGGGTCTATCTTCTGGTGTCTTATCTTCCAAATCTTGTGCAAATGCTTTTCATTAGGGGAACCCAAAATGAATCCAGAATTCAGAATCCTGCTGATGAGGAAGTCTGGAAAATGTGGTTCCCAGACATCTAACCCCTGAAAAGCAGGAGAGCATAGAAGGAGGTTACCAATCATGCTGAGTACTAGTTCAGTTTATGTCCAGCATTATGAGGAGCATAATGAGTGAGGCATTATGTCCCTGAACTTGTGTCCTCATCAGAAAAATAGAGATCATTATATCTACAATCACAGTTGTCACAAGAAATGTATGCAAAGCTAATGTCTTCATCTTTTTTATATTGCTGTAGTAAAATAACTTAGGCTGGGTACTTTACAAAGAAAATAGGTTTGTTGTGGTTCACAGTCTTAGAGTCTAAGAGCATGGCTCCAGCAACTGATCAGCTCCTGGTGAGGGCCTCCTGTTGTTCCATGAATGGTGGAAAGCACAAGCAGGTACCTGTGGAAGAGTGGCATGTGTATGAGACAGAGAGATAGAGGAGAAGCTGGCCTGCTTTATAACAGCCCATATTTATAGTAACTAATCCAGTTTAGTAAGATCTAACTCACTCCTTCAGCCCTAATTCAGTCTTGAGAGAAATAACCCAGTCTCTAGAAAAAGGTGTTAGTGCAATGCCCCCATGACTGAATCACCTCCCACGAGGCCCCACCTCTTAATGTCCTACCACCTCCGGATGCTGTTACATTGAATCCATTGAAGACCAAATCTTTGGTAGACAAACCATATCCAAACCATAGCTGTAACTGATACAAAGCTCCAAAATTATTTGCACCTTTTCTTCCACTGGAAAAACATCATTTGATAAAAGAAAACCCAAAACACTCTCTAAAAGGAACTCACACAAAAAAGGTCTCTTGTGCTACTTAAATTCTTTTTTGCTCTAAGAGTAATAAATGCTCATTGTAAAAATTTTAAAAACACTGTCAAAGACAAAGCACACTGAACAATCAAGGAGATGATTTTATTCAGGCTATTGCATTAGGGAGAATGCTCATTAATTAATTCTTCATCAAAGGAGAAGGAGAACACCTGAGATTTTGCAGAGGCAAGTAAACAAAGGAATCATGGGAAAGATGGGCAGGCAGTCTTATGGGAATCATGGGGATCTCAGGGGAAATGTAGAGGTGAGTATAATCTCTCAATACTAATATCAGTGTGGTCCTTCACATTTACTATTTCCTGAAATATAAAGAGGTGGAGAATTGCTTAAATGTTGCTACATTCTAGAAGCATGGGGCTCAGACAAACTTCAGTGCAGTCAGCCTCCCCCCATTTTGTTCAGAATGAGCATCATGGTTGCATCACAAATCAGTTATCATAAACCTCTGGAGTAGGGGAGGCTGGATCTAAGAAATAATCTTTCCAGGACTCTTGTTGGAATTGTTGGACCTCAGGGGACACCCTCCCTTATATGACTGAGGGACACCAGAATATGCCACCTCAAAATATGCCTGTTTGGCATATTGATTGTTTGGAGCTGGTTATTTAGAGTAAGTGGTGCCATAGGAGTAGCTCCAGAAAATAACCCTTTTATGAGAGAAATTTACATCTACAAAGGAGATCTCCATTTCTAAGGGTCTCTCCCTCTCTGCGTGATGATTAAATCACCAGAGACTTCTAAACAATGGAGAAGGCATGACTTAATCTGCACAACAAACCTTACCTTTGTTTAAGGCCCACTTGCTGGCCGTTTCATCTTAGCTGGGCCTTTTCCTACACCCTTTCTTTCTTTGTTTCACAAAACGATGGCACTGAAGCCTGAAGTAGAAATTCTGAGATCTATTCTAGAGATTTACTCATTTATCCGGGTTCTCTCTCCTCTATACACAAGACTTACATGATAATAAACTTGTTTTGCTTTTGTTAATCTGTCTTTTGTTACAGGGAGTCCCAGTTAAGAACAATGAAAGGTAGAGAGAAAATTCTGTTTTCCCCTATAGCACTGTCCCTGTAAAACCTGTGGGTCCATCCGTTGAGAGGTGGTGACAAAGGTAAGTTGTTTTAGCATCCTAGAAATCAGGCATTTTTAAGAGTGATGCCTAAAGTGAAAAATGAGAAGCATTGCTATAAAAACAAATGGTATACTAACCTAAAAAGCTGAGTTGAGCCCCAAAGGTATCTAGTTCCTTGAATTCCAAGAAGTACATGGAAGAAAATATTTAACTCAGGGATCAAGAGAATGGTAGATACTTAGGAAATTTCTTTGTTGGCATCTTGAAAGAAATTAAGATGTCAGAGAAGTTTGGGGAAATAAAATATATAGCAGTTGCTTTTGAATACTGTTGCAGGCACCCCCTCTGGAGGCCAAAATTATATGAGCACCGGTTGGCTAGGCAGCACAGCTCATTGACTTTCTTAAAGCTCTCCAGCTAGGTTGTCCATGTTGAGTGACATCTACAGTCTTGGTTATTGGGCATGTATTTCTTCAGACTAATTAGTGTTCCAGACAATGGCTTAAGTCAGAATTCTGACCCATGCATTCATGCATGGTTTGCTGTGATAGTGAGTCTTTTGAAGTTTAAATCAAGTCTTCAGTGTGAGAAATAGAAAGTCTGCTGGTCCATTTTCAGAATACAGTATTTAGCCTTAAACATAAAATTAGGATGTAAGGAAGGAAGCCAGAGGGGAAATAGAGGAGCATGGAAAGTTGCAAGCAGTTAACTCACTCAATAGCACCACAGCCTATGGAGGTGGCAGATCCAAAGTCCATGCACCTGAACAGCCCCTTGACAAACAGGAGGTGGGGGAAGGAGTTGGCCTAACCAACACAGATAGAAATCTCTCTGTTAAGAAGTAGTAATTTAGGAGGGCTGGGGTTGTAGCTCAGTGGTAGAGCACTTGACTAGCATGTGTGAATCACTGGGTTCAATTCTCAGCACCACATAAAAGAAAGCAAATAAAACAAAGTATTGTGTTCATCGACAACAAAAAATTATTTTAAAAAAGAGAAATAGTAACAGGTAAAGAAGAAACAGCTGTGTACATGTCAGAATGCATTCACCCCAAGGCTTTCCTACCATAAGAGAACAAAGGGAGGTGGGAACAACTAAAGGTATATTCCTTTAACCCAATAAGACAGTTAAGCCTAGACATCCTTTAGAAAGACTCTACACCCCATAAAACTCAGCCAATGAGGAGGGATCTTGCACTCTAGAGGTTAAAATGCTAGCTGTACCCAATCAGTGTGTGCCTGCTCCCCCCAGACACCCAGTCTTGCAAGACAACCAATCTTGCAAGACAGTCATTAAAGTAAAGCCTTGCTTTTTGCTATACTTTGTGCCTCTTAGTCCATTCTTTCTGTTTGGACAGATGAGCATGGTTCTCACATTCAGTATTTAACTTCCAAGATTTCTTCAGGCTCTGGGGAAAAGGCCAGCTGTAAGGGATCCTATGAGTCTCAATAGTGTTACCAAAACTCAGTCCTCTTCTCCCATGGCAATCCAATAATGAAGGCAAGGTTTTGTGAGAAAGGAAAAAGAAGTTTTATTTCTTTGCCAGTGAAGAAGAAACACTGGGGACTCCTGTGGCAGAGTCTGTGATTCTCCCCATCAAGTGGCACAGGATTTTTATAGAGGTGATTCAAAGGCCTACATTCCAGGTGTTCCCTGTCTGGGGTTGTAATTCACTTGTTAATTTGGGAGATAGTCAAGATTTCTTAGATCATCTGGAGCCATCCCCAAAGTCTAAATTACTTTGTTACTGTGATGGGTGTGTGCTCAAGGACAGATCACTCTGCCTAGGATGGAGAAGAAAGTTAATACTGTTTTCTGAGATTAGAGAGGGAAGATTAGGAAGAGGGAGGGAGAAAGAAAGAAAAGGAACATGTCCATTTAAAAAACAAGTCACAACAGCAGAGCAGCAAGGGCTACATTCAAAGCATGAAGAAGACCAATGTTATAATAGGGAAATGGACAGTCAGGATTTAGTTCTTGGTGATGCTGAGTAAAGCAGGAGGGAGAAAAATTGGGAATGTTAGTTTGGAGAATTGTAGAGAGATATTGAAGAAAACTAGAATAACTGAAAATTTGATACAAATTGACAATCTGAGTAAGTTAACAGGATCAGTCCAATTTTAGAGTTAGGAACCGTAACTGGTTTTCCCAGAAGAAGTGGGAGTCAATTAAATCTTCATCATATATCCGGGTTTTCACATCTACTAGTTTCCTGAAATTTACAGAGATGCATTATAGTTCAAAGACAACGAGCAGGACTAGAATCTGATAATGCAGAAAATGATCCAGAGTTTTCTATTGAAACAAACTTGTTCTCTACTGAAAAATATTCAATTAGCAATTTGTGAACATTTGTAATATATTTAAGACTGTAATGAATATTCAGTTCAGTATTCTAATTTTGTGTGCTTTTCCCCCTCAATTAGAAAGAAATTCTATAGAAGGAGAAAGTGATATATGTGTGTGTATACATATACATTTATAAATACATATGCATATATATATGCACATTGCTCTGAAAACATCTATTTTTAATGCCAAAAAATTAGCAAATGAAATTTAAAAGCCAACAAGATATAAATTGGGAAATAGGAAGAAAATAATACTAGAAAATGCCAAATGTTTATGTACTGGACCCTCACAGGTGACTTTTCACATATTTATTTTTGAATCTCCCCCAACAGGAACATAGACGTGAACACTGAGAAGCCATTTATTGAAGTGCAGGAACAACTGTGTTCTAATCCTAATTAGAAACAGCATTTTGTCTACCTTAGTGAAAGGAGAAACTAAAGAACACAGCAACCATTGTTCTTGTTAATTTGATGTTAAGATTTAATACAAAGTGTGCAAACTATGGCCCATGAGCCAAATCTGGCCCACTGCCTGCATTTATAAATAAAGTTTTATTGGAATATAACCATGCCAATTTGTTTACGTATTTTCTAGAGCTGCCAGAAACCTTCTGGTTCACAAAGCCTAAAGTATTAATATCTAGCCCTTTTTGGAAATAGTTTACTGATCCCTGATTTTATTACATATATTATATACATTCTCCCCATTTTGTCCTGTCAGATAAAATCTCATACAGATAAAATCCTGGCATACAGGAATGCATTGGATGGCCTGGCTATTGTTAATAAAGTTCAATTGGATACATGATGTTTTGTATAAGTCCATGCTTGGAACACACCTTTTCCAATCCAGGGGCTTTTCTATCAGGAGAACCAGAGGCAGGAGGGCCTGTGATCTGAGGCAGCCAATGGCCATGCTGGAACAGAGAAGCATCCAAACAAGGGAGGAGCAGACAGGCAAGAGATTGCCTTTGTAAGGATCATCAGGGAAGCATTGTGGAGAAGGAATGATTTAAATGATGCACAGAAGGAAATCATAGCCCATAGACATATAAAGATGGGAGAAAAGGACATTCTGCAGGGAGAACATCATTCATTCACTCATTCTTTTAGCAAATGTTTATAGCATGCTTAGATGCTGGGGATACTTTTGGTGCACCAAAGTTTCTGTCTTCATGGAACTTACATGTGAGATCAAGATAAGTGCTTGGAAGCAGAGAATTGTCTGGAAGAAGAATGTAAGGCATTTAGGGAGATGCTACATTGTCTTCTGGGGCTGCAGAAGAGGATATGGGGGTGGGAGCTGGGATATTGGGAAACTGTGTGGTCTGGAAAAGTAAACAGAGGTCAGATTGGGGACGGCCTTTAAAGCCAAACTGACAAGTGTGTTTTGCTTTTCATTTTGGTTTGTATTGTTTTGTTTGTTTCTGGCTTGGCAATAGGAAACTACTGGAGGTTTTGAAGATGATCTGTGCTTTATGTTGACAGACTGATGTGCTTTAAAAGATAAACTCTGGATTAATATGATAGAGCAGGAAGAACTGGGGGCAGGGAAAGAAGCCACTTCAGAGGCGAGAGTTAAGAAGGATCTGAACTGGGATATGGGAAGTTGCAACAAAAGGGAGAGAGAGGAAAAAATTGCAGAGATAGAATTAAAGTAGTTAGCAATTGATAGAGCATAGAGCTGTTTCAGAGGTTTTAATCATAAAAGTTATTGCTATTGAAGAGACCAGAGGATAGGAGGGGAAAGTTGAGGTGTGGATTATGACAGATATCTCCTTCCTTCCTTCTGTCAAAGTATCCTTCAGACCTTCATGGTACCAAGATGTGAGCTTCATCTAGATAAGTCTACAAGGCTAGTTCTTTTGTTTAATGATTCAAATAAGCTATTCTCAGCTCTGGTTTTGAAACATTCCAGTTGAAAAACAAATTTGAGCACTGCTATGATACCTTTAACAGTTTTAAAACCTGTACCTTTTCTATTTTAATTAAAAATAAAAACATCAGCTATATAACACTTTAAGGAATGGCATATTGCTATAGTTTGGATCTGTGTGGAGGGGTGGGTACTGGAAATTAAACCTAAGGGCACTGTACACTGAGCTATATTCTAGACCCTTATCTTTTATTTTGAGATAGGGTCTTGTTAAATTGCGTAGACTGACCTCGAATTTGGGATCCTCCTGCTTTAGCTTCCTGAGTAGCTGGGATTACAGGCATGTGCCAACACACCCAGTGTACACTTTGGATCTTGAATGTCTCCTAAGGGTCCATGTGTTAACAGCTTGGTCCCCAGATTAGCACTATTGGGAGGTGGTGGAACTTTTGGGAGGTGAGTCCTAAGGAGACTTCCTTAGGTCATTGGGGGTGCGCCCTTGAAAGGGATTGTTGTATCCTGGTCTCTTTCTTCCCTTTGCTCCTGGGCTCATGATACAAGTGATTTTGTTTTACCATACACTCAGGCCATGATGTGTTGCCTCACCATAGGCCTAAGAGCAATGGGACCAATCAATCATGGATAGGAACCTCCTAAACCAAATGCCAAAATGAACCTTTTTTTCTTTATATATTGATTATCTCAGATTTTTGAGAAAGCTGAATAACAGGTATATTAGCAAATAAGAAACCAGCAGTTGTTGGGTGTAGTGGTGCACACCTGTAATCCCAGTGGCTTAGGAGGCTGAGGCAGGAGGATCACAAGTTCAAAGCCAGCCTCAGCAAAAGTGAGGTGCTAAGCAACTCAGTGAGACTCTGTCTCTAAATAAAATACAAAAATGGGCTAGGGATGGGACTCAGTGGTTGAGTGCCCCTGAGTTCAATCCCTGGACAAAAATCAACCAAACAAACAACAACAACAAAAAATAGCACTCTATCCTTAAGACATAGTGAATTAATATAATGGTGTTTTTCCATGTGGTTTGAGTTAACCATGGCTTTGTTCTTTGAGTATCTGTTTAAGAAATGGCTTTGAAACCTGTGAGGGATCCATCAGTCATCCTGAACACAGGGAGGCAATGTTGCTAAAGGGGAAGAGTCTGAAAACTCCCAGCTCCTGACTCTGCCTGTTGCTAGTTGTGTTAGCCTCCACACGATTAGCTTGACAAGTTACTTAGCCTCTGGATGTTTCTGTCCCCTCATCTTTAAGGTGGAAATAAAAATGACTATTTCAGATGGTTATATGACAGCTAAGTGATAAAGTGCAGGTCAAGTAGCTGGCATAGGGCCTGGCCTGCAGTCAACACCAGTGATCATTTTGTTTCTGTTGGTGTGCTTAGCCATCGGTCCATGAGCAGGGCTGTTGCTGATGCGGGCTCTTCCTCCATGTGTGAGGCACTGTGTACCTTTGCTCCGTCAACCCATATGAAATTGTTTTCATTATGTCATCCATACAGTGATGTGGAATCTTGGTGTGAAAACTGAAGTTCTTTTAAAAGATGTCACCTTTTGGGTTCTCCTTCAAGGATTTTTCTCCTTCAAGGATGCTCTTAGTACTTTTGTCTCTTTAGAGGGAAATTGTTTAGGTATGGGAAAGAGATCTTTCTTCTTTCTTTTTTGATTTTTTTCTTTGTGGTATCAGGGATTGAACCCAGAGACTCTCTATCACCGAGATACACCCCCAGCCTTAGTTTTTATCTTTTGTTTTTTAAATTTTGAGGCGGGGTCTTGCAAAGTTGCTGAGGCTGGCCTCAAACTCAAGATTATCCTGTCTCAGCCTCCCAAGTCACTGAGATTATGGACATTCACCATCACACCCAGCTAAAAGATCATTTTTTCTTGACAAATTTGATTTTTCATTTCCCAATAGAGTTCTGACCCACATCTCTGGGTATGGCTAATCGCTCTTACTGAAACTCAGGATTCAGAAGATGAATCTGAGGCTGGAGTCAGGATGAGGAATCTACTGACTGATGCTTTATCAAAGTCTATGGTGAGTTTATAAACCCACCATAGGTCAAATATGTTCCATTGAACAATATGGATCATCCCATTCCATAGTCACTTTCTACCTTGGAAGTTTGAGGGTGACCTTCTAGTAATATACCACCAGGTGATAAAACATGACATTTTTCCATATTCTACAAATATTGGCCATTCTATTGAAGGAATTTCTAGTTTTGGTTGTGTGTTTTATGGGGGAAGAAATGCCTTAAACTAAGTAAGAGCTAACACAGAAAATAAGGCTTTTCCTTATCTCCTGAGCACAAGCATAGTGCTGACAAAATAAATACAAAAATGATCTTGTTTTGTTAGGTTGTTTTTAAAATGCACTCCCTTCTAGTTTTTAAGGTCCTGTTGGCCTGGTTTCCATGGGGTTTGGGAATTCATAAGCAAGTGATCTGGGACTATCTGCCATGGGCAAGGTACTTATACTCTTACAACTGTGATATGAGGAATGTGGGAGGGCAGAGAAAGAGCTGTGTCCCTGAAAACCATGTCATTTTGAAAGGTAGTTAACTCTGGTCCAAGACAAAAAATAGAAGGAGGAAAGGAGTCTGACCAGGTACAGTGGCACATGTCTGTAATCCTAGCACCTCAGGAAGCTGAGGCAGGAGGATGGCAAGTTCAGGGCCAATTTGGATAACTTAGCAAGACCCTGTATGAAAATAAAAAATAAAAAGGGTTGGGATGTAGCTCAGTGGTACAGCACCTCTGGGTTCAATCTCCAGGATCAAAAAAAAAAAGGAAAAAAGGGAAAAAAGTGTGTCTAGACATGATCTAGAAGGGTTCTCACGTCTCATGTCTCTGAACCTTGTGTTCAGAGTCCGATGTGTTTGACAATGGTTAGGAAAATTGCAAACTTTGTTCTCTGCCCATCTCTTATTTCTGTACCATTTTGTGTATGTTCTTCACTATGGGTTCTTGAGGAGAAAGTGACTCTGTTCACTCTCACTTGTATTAATAAAGGTGTGTTTGGCTTTCAAATAGCTCTCATAACTGAGTTTTGAGATGAATATTAGCTAGTCTGTTGTTGCAATTGTATGTATTAATTTTCTCTTCCAATTTGATTTCATTTACATTTTTCTTCCTCATGAGTATTCTTTGAGAATAACACTTCTACTAAAAAATCTTTATCTTCCAAGGTACCTTTGTGTGAATTAACTAAACCTGTATTTAACTCAACAAAACACTTCAGTTCTATTGCTTAACAGTATGAAAATAGCTTTGCTCTTTCTTAATGAGAAATAATTCTTTTTCCATCTCTTTAATTTAATATGAAACTTTCTTATTAATTCTTTGTTTTTGTGTAAAGGCCTAATTAATGACCCACCAAGAGTTATTCACAGGAGTAAAGAAACTGATCTTGTCAAAGCTGCCTTATATGGAGGAAAATGTGACATCTTCCCCACAGTCAGTCATGGTTTGGACATGTTGGTTTATATTCCCTGAGATCCAGTTTTCTTTTCAAGTTTGTGTTTTTTACAGTCTGTAAACATCCCTCTCTGCTTATGTACACATGCCACATGTGCAAACACACCCACACAACACAAAACTAGCTCACTTGGTTAGTGAAATTAAGCAATTGGACAGTTAGGTTTCTCAAAGTTGATGCAGGTTGTGAGATCCTCAGGGGGTCAAAGGCTGATAGGTGATCAGTTTGTTGTTCAAAGGCAGGCATGAAGGGATGGGTCACACAAGTCCACAGCAGCCATCCTGATTTCTGCTGGGACATGTTGCAGATTTCAGCAGGAGAAGAGCCTTGACTCAAGGATGCTGTGATATTGCCTTGAGCAGTTCTGGGAACCAAAAGGAGAAATGTTCTTCTTGTAGACACTGCTTGCTCTCACAGAAACAATATATACAGTGGTTACTTGAGTGCATAAGTCTTTATTTGTACAAGGCATTGTGAAGCATTATCTCAAAAGAGGCATTTTCAAAAATAAAAAGGGTCAACACTTTTAATAAAAGGGAACTATGCTGACATCTGCTGCATATATTTATGTAGATAATTGATCCAAATACTGACCTTTTGGACCACTGAATATAAATACAGAGAAAACCATTATCAGTGTTATTGGTTGGGATCATATTTACTTCTCTATTATTAATTTCAAATAATTTAGAAAGATGAGGTACTTCAGCTTATTTTATTAATGCCATATATAAGTAAAATATAATAGCAAGTTCCTTTTTGATATTATGTGGGAAGTTAATGCTCTTATGTTTCTTTGAAATGAAGGTAACTTCTGGTCCTTTATTAACTGAATGATAGATTATTACTAGAAAAAAATCATTGCCTTTTTCAGTGTATACAATCAATGACACATTCTGAGTGCCTACTGTGGTAAAGCACAGAACCAGGAACATTTAAAAATATGTTAACATATTAAAAATATATAGGTAGCACACACCTATAATCCCTGTGACTCAGGAGGCTGAGGCAGGAGGATTCCAAGTTCAAGGCCAGCCTCAGCAACTTAGCCAGGACCTAAGCAACTTAGCATGGCCCTGTGTCTAAATGGAAAATAGATCAGGGCTGTGGATATGGCTCAGGAGTTGAGCACCCCTGGGTTTAATCTCCAGTAACAACAACAAAAAAATAGGATTGAGTTTTTCCTCTTTCCTATTCCTGGAACATGCCCTGTTCTTTTTTTAAAAAATCTTAATTCTTCATTTTTTTCTGTCCTGTCCACCTGTAATGGCTTCCTCTCCATCTATGTAAACTCTACTCATTCCCTTAGACCTAGATCAAGTGTCTCTGTGGCAAATCCTTTCTTAAAGCACTTTAGGGTTCAGTGATTTCTCCCTTCTCTAAACTCTCCATGCAATTAATTACCAGAGACATTTCCTTTACTGTGGTATATTTTTGCTTTATTTGCCTAATGGGTAATAAAGCCCTTGGGCAGTGAGGAGCAGCCATGGTCTATTGTATTTGTGTTCTTGATGGTGACTTCCTTGCTGTGCATTGACTCTGAGAAGTGATTTGGGAATTCAGAGAAGATAGTGATGTCATGGGTAAGGTCAGAAAGGGTTCAAGGAAGTGAGACTTGATCTGTAATTAGAAGGACAGGTTACAATTTAGGTAAGGAAAGAAGATGGAGGTTGTATTTCAAAGAATATTGAGTGGAAGACTAGTAGGAGATAAATCAAGGGCTCATATTTTGAGTGATTCAATCAGAAATGAATATTCTCACTGTTAAAGCTTGCCAAGAGGATGGACGACTCATGGGGCCGACTCATGGGGCAAGGCTGGTGTGTTGCCCTCTGAAACACGGCATTGGACTCCAGAAAGTGGTGCCCCATGTTTCTCTTTATTGTCTTGATTTTCATCCTATAAGACAGACTCTGCTGTATATACTTTTTCTAGTATATTCCTTTATCCTACCTTCTTTTTTCCCACTCTGTCTTAAAGGATTATTTACTTAAACTATCAGGCAAGGAATTCAAAAGTCTCTCATTCCATCACGGAAAAAACTAGAAATGACCTTTTCATAAGATGAAAAAATCCTTTGATTGACATTTCCTAGGAGAGGTACCAAGCCCTTGTGGGAGGCATACCGAACAGAGAAATGGTAATGGTTCTTGAGCAGTAAACAAGCTCTCCCATCCATTTCTACTGGGGAGTTGAGGGATTTATTAATAACAAAAAAGAACATGATGCTTTACTTTCCTGTTGCTTTGAGCATCATAATGAAGGAAGTTATGGGCTGCTTGTTATAGAGAAATTGACAATCAGGTTATGCAGGATTAGAAGAAGTTATGGGATTTGAGAAATTAAGGAGCTGTGAATCAATTTTCCACTAAGTTAAGGAAATTATGGCATAAATTTGGCAGCATTCATTGAGCTATGAATTCATTCAATTGGAAAAAGTCCAAAAGCAAATAATTATGGATTTCATCCATGTACAGAAAAATTATATTCAGTTGGACACCACCAGTAATAATTTTATAATACTTGAGAATGATATGTTAAATAATTAAGAAATAAAAAGATCCAATAATTTCAATTATCTATCATTAGAATTATGCAAATTACAGACGTACCTTATCTCTTCCTCTAAGCAGATTCCCTAAAGACTTTTTCTACTCAACACTTGGTTAATACAGCTAATTACATGAAAGTAATATGTCTGCCTTTCATTTAATCATTCATCCAACAAATATTTATTGAATATTTCCTATGTGTCAGGCACTATTCTCACATCTGGACAAATTATTCTTAGGTCTCAAAATAGGCTTGCTTACATTATAAGTGGTGTATTTAGTCTTTATAGTTTCTGTTTGATTATAATCAACTGTTGAAAACAATTATTCAACTCTCTTAGTAGGACTGCCTTGTGGTTTCTAGGGAGACAACTATATTACTTTATTTATTTATCTATTTGTTTTTTGTGGTACTTGGGATTGAAATCACCCCTTGTTTTGGTACTAGGGATTGAATCCAGGGGCACTTTACCACTGAGCCACATCCCTAGCCCTTTTTTGTTTTTTGTTTTGAGACAGCATCTCATTAAATTGCTCACGCTGGCCTTAAACTGGTGATCCTTCTGTCTTAGCCTCTCAATTTGCTGGAATTACAATCATGTGCCACTATACCCAGCTATTCATAAATATTTTATGATATCAGTTTTTATTTCCTCTTTAACATGAATTACTTTGTACATTTGGGTTTTCCTTCTTATTTTTTTATTTGTTCATTTTAGATATATAAGACATTAGAGTATATTTTGACATACATACATGATGTATAATTATTCTAATTAGGATCACATTCTTGTGGTTGTGCATGATGTGGAGTTACACTGGTGGTGTATTCATATATGAACACAAGAAAGTGATGTTTCATTCATTCTACTATCTTTCCTATTCCCATCCTCCCTCCCTTCCCTTCATTCCCCTTAATCCATAAACTTCTATTCTCCCTTCCCCCCTTATTGTATGTCAGCATCAAGAAAACCCAGATGCCCCTTAACAGATGAATGGATAAAGAAAATATGGTATATATACACAATAGAATATTACTCAGCCATAAACAAGAGTGAGATTATGGCATCTGCTGGTAAATGGATGGAACAAGTGAAATAAGCCAATCCCCAAAACCAAAGGCCAAGTGTACATTTGTTTTTAATTATTTATAGTTTCTCAGTGCATAGCTCCTTTTTGGCTGTTCTTTTGTTGTTGCTTTTTTTTTCTTTGTAGTATTGGAGATGGAAACAAAGTCCTCATGCATGCTAGGTGAGTGCTCCACCACTGAGCTGCACCCTGTTAGAAATGTGGGGTACTGCCAGGCATGGTGGTGCATGCCTGTAATCCCAGCACTTGGGAGGCTGAGGCAGGAGGATTGTGAGTTCAAAGCCAGCCTCAGCAACTTAGCGAGGCCCTAAGCAACTCAGTGAGAGCCTGTCTCTAAATAAAATACAAAATAGGGCTGGGGATGTGGCTCAGTGGTGGAGTGCCCCTGGGTTCAAGTCCCAGTACCAAAAAAAAAAAAAAGAAATGTGGGGTGCCACAAGGAATCAAACATGTGCTCCAAAGTAGCTCAGCAAGGCAAACTTTACTTCTGCAGAAGGGCGTGCTACAGAATAAAGTCTGACAAGCAAGCATACTTGGGTGGCCAGTCCTCCTGTTTTTCTCCCTAATGGAGCTCTTTCTTGCCCAGATAGGAGTTGCTCAGGGTAATGATCTATATGATTGGCTAATTTTAAAATTGGGGAAGGCAAAGGGAAGGGCTATATTTTAAATGGTTTTGACGGATGCAGGCTGGGGAGTTTGAAATAGCTACAATTGAATGTTATATCCCAATTAAGGCTAAATACTGTATTCTGAAAATGGACCACCAGACTTTCTGTTTCTCACATGCCCCCACCCCCCTTTTTGTTTAATGTCTAATTTCACTGCATTTTGTGAAGTACTAGGCCTGTATGATATTGACTTCTGGGAATTTATTATTATTTTTCAGCCATAATGCATGATCTGTTTTAATAACTGCTCTTTGAAAAGAGTGGGCTGGGTTTGTGGCTCAGTGGTAGCATGCTGGCCTAGCACACGTGAGACCCTGGGTTCAATCCTCACCACCACATAAAAATAAAACAAAGGTATGGTGTCCACCTACAACTAAAGATATATTAAAAAAAGAGAAAAGAGTAAGTAGTCTTAGTTATTGGAGTTGATATTCTGTATACATTTATTAAGTCAGATCCTCCATATTCTAATATATTTTAAGTCATTTGATGTGTCAATATATGAATAATAGTATAAATTGCCTGCTTGGATTCACTCATTAGTTCAATGAGTATTTATTGAGGACCCATAAAGTGCCAGGCCCTCTTTTAGGTGCTATAGAAACAGAGTAGTGAATGCTCTCATGGGACATACTTTCTGATTGGAGAAGACAGACAATAAATTTTAAAATATCTCATGTTCCAGGTAGTAAGAGGCAGTAAGAAGAAAAACCAGATACAAAGAGAATGGTGGTAGGGGGTGCTGGAGATATAGCTCAGTTGGTAGAGTGCCTGTCTTGCAAGCACAAGGCCCTGGGTTCAATCCCCAGCACTGCAAAAAAAAAAAAAGAAAAAAAAAAGAGAGAGAGAATGGTGGGGATGGTGAGGGTGGGGGATAGGTTCTCTCAGGTAGGGCTTCCTGATAAAGTGATATTTGAGCAGCATGGGTAAGAAAGATGGGGAATCTGGACAAATATCTGGGACTCAGGATTCAAGAAGGGGGTCCAAGATCCAATTATATTAAGTACCAATAAAATTCCCATTAAGTAGTTTTACCTCATCTGTTTTTGCAGAGCCTTGAACCTACTCTCAGGGGACCCTGCACTTGAACAGAGACCTGAATGAAGGGAGGGGCAAAGCAAGTAAGTATTTGAGGAAGGATGTTCCAAGCAGAAGAACAGAATGTGCAAAAGTTGAGGTGAGTGTATGCTTGTGAAATGGCAGAAGGAACCAGAGAGGGCTATAGAAGCCTCTGTCAAAGGGAGATAGACCATGGCCCTGAAGGTTAAAGTCATAAATTCATAGTAAGGTTTTGTTTTTTTTTTTTTTATTTTTTTGAGATAGTGTCTCACTAAGTTGGTGAGACTGGCCTGAAACTTGAGATCCTCCTGCCTCAGCCTCCCAAGCAACTGAGATTACAGACATGGGCCATTGCACCTAGTACATTCACACTTTTAAAGGATGGATTTTATGATGTACATATACCATTTATATTTAATGTAATTAATGATTATTTTATCACTTTAGTCTGAGTTTGTTACACATTCTGTTCATTTCTTTTGCTTCTAGCTGGGCACAGTGGTGCATGCCTATAATCCCAGTGGTTTGGGAGGTTAGAGCAGGAGGATAACAAATTCAAAATCAGCCTCAACAACTTAGCAAGGCATTTAGCAACTCAGTGAGAGAGACCTTGTTTCAAAATAAAAAATAAAAAGGGATGGGGATGTGGCTCAGTGGTTAAGTGCCCTAAATTAAATCCCTCAAACCAAAATAAAAAAAAAAAAAAAAATCTCCTCCACTTCTAATTCTAATTTCTCTTTTCTTGTCTTCTTGTGTTTCTTGAACAGTTTTTGTATTTCCATTTTGAAATTTTATAGTATATTTGAAAATATTGTTTGCATAATTTTCTTGGAGGTTACAATTATAGAGATTACAATATGCTTAGGTAAATAGAGTCCACTAGTGTCTATCTTTTACTATCGTGAGTAAAATATATAAACTTTACTTTCCATTATTTCCTTTTAACCCATGTTTTTGTTTGTTTAATTGTTTGGAGACAGAGCCTTGCTATGTCACCCAGGCTCACTTGGAGCTCCAGGGCTTAAGTAATCCTCTTTCCTTAGCCTCCTGAGAAGCTGGGATTGTAGGAATCACCACTGCATGCAGCTTAACCTCTCAACTTTTAAAAGCAGTTACATTAAGTATTTCCTCCACACAAACTGAGTGCTACATGAGATGATACAATTTTAGCTTCAACCATCAATTATCATTTAAGATCATCATGGAGATGGTCTATTATATTTACTCCTATTTTACCCATCCTGACATTCTACCCTTTCTGAATTTCTGAGCTACCTTCTGTGATCATTTTCTTTATGTTTACATAATTTCCTTTAGCCATTCTTTAAGGATAGGTTTGTTCATGACAAATTCCCTCAGTTGCTCTTTGTCTAAGATAGCTTTTATTTCTCCTTCATTCCTTAAGGATACTTTAAAATCAGTGTGGAATTCTTGGTTGGTGTTTTGTCTTTTAGCACTTGAAAAATATTGTGCCACTCACTTGTGGCCTCAATGATTTCAAATGAAAAATCTGTTATCATTGAAATTGGTATGCCCCTGCCAATAATGCATCATTTCTCTCTAGATGTGTATATATACATATATATATATAAAATGTATATATATACATATATAAAATGTATATATGTATTATATATATGTTTACATAAAACATATATATAATTTATATATATATCCCAGCCCATTAATATATTGTACATATTAATGGGGTTCAGTGTGATATTTTCATACATATATAGAATGCTCATTAATCAAATCCAACCTTCTTTCCTCTCTCGCCCAACCCTTTCCAATTGCTAGTGATCACTATTCTACTTTCAGCTTGTCATTCTTTTGACTTCCATATATGAGAGAGAAATATATAGTACTTGTCTTTCTGTGCTAATTTCACTTCACATGATAACCTCCAGTTCCATTCATTTTCCTGCAAATGACATTATTTCATGTTTCTTTATGGATGAGTAATACTCTTTTGTGTATATATACCACACCTTAACATCTTTTCATCTCTTAAGGGACACCTGGGCTGATTCCATATCCTAACTATTGTGAAAAGCGCCCCAATAAATATGGGTATGCAGGTATCTCTTTGGTATGTTGATTTCATTTCCTTTGAATATATATCCAAGAGTGAGATAGTTGGATCATATGATAGTTCTATTTTTAGTTTCTTGAGGACCATCTGTATTGTTCTCCATGATAGTTATACTAGTTTACATTCCCACCAACTGTGTATAAGAGTTTCTTTTTCAGTTGGGGTCGTAGCTAAATGGCACAGCACTTGCCTAGCATATGTGAAGCCCTGGGTTCAATCCCCATTACCACACACAATAAAGGGTTCCTTCTTTTCTGCATTCTCACCATTATATTTTGATAATAGCCATTCTACCTGGGGTGAGATGGTATAGCAAAGCTTTGTTTTCAGAAATTAAGATGCTTTTTGAGCCAAGTGTGGTGGTGTATACACACCTATTATCCCAGTTGCTTAGGAGGCTGAGATAGGAGGATCACAAGTTCAAGGCCAGCCTCAGCAACTTAGTGAGGCCCTAAACAACTTAGTAGCCTTTGTCCCTAAATTAAAAATCAAGCCGGGTGTGGTGGCGCACACCTGTAATCCAAGCAACTTGGGAGGCTGAGTCAGGAGGATCGCGAGTTCAAAGCCAGCCTCAGCAACTTAGCAAGGCCCTAAGCAACTCAGTGAGACCCTGTCTCTAAATAAAATACAAAATAGGGCTGGGGATGTGGCTCAGTGGCCATGTGTCCCTGAGTTCAATCCCTGGTTCCAAAAAAAAGAAAAAAAATCAAAAGGGTTGGGGATGTGGCTCAGTGGTTAAGCATCCCTGAGTTCAATCCTTGGTACAAAAAAATGCCTCTTGATGTGGATTTCTTTGGGTATATTGTATTTGGGATTCACTCATATTCTGAAATCAGTAGGTTTGGGTCTTTTCTCAAATTTGGGAAGTATTCAGCCCTTGTTTCTTTGGATACTTTTTTCTTTAGTACTGGGGATTGAGCCCAGGGACACTATACCACTGAGCTACATCCCCAACCTTTGTATTTTTGCTTTGAGATAGGGTTTTTCTAAATTGCTGAGACTAGCCTTGAATTTGTGATCCTTCTGAATCAGCCTCCTAATTGTGTGCCACCACACCTGATTATTTGAATACTTTTTAAGTCCCACTCTTCCTCCTCTTTTTCCAATATCTGAGGTATTTTTGTTCTCGTCCTGCCATCCCTGAAACTCTTCACTGTTTTTCACTCTCTTATTCAGATTACATAAAATCTGTTGATTTGTACTCCACTGATTCTATCCTGTCATCTCCAGTCTGCTATCAGACCCATCCAACAGGATTTTCACTTCAGATGTTGATATTTTAGTTTTATAATTTCCATTTCTCACAACTTTTTGCTGAGATTTTCTATATTTCTTTTCTTTGTTTCAAGAGACTTTAAAATTTCTCATTGAAGCATTGTTAATATGGCTGCCTTACAATCCTTGTCAGACATTTCCATCATTTGTATCATATTGATGTTGGTAGCTATTGATTTTTTGTTCACATTGTGAGTTTCTTGGTTCTTAATATGATGAGTGATTTTCTACAGTATCCTGAACAATTTGTAATATTGTATCATGATACTATGGATCCTATTTAGACTTTTTCTCCCAGCAGGCAGTTCCACTGTTGGGATGTGCCTTGAAGGTAGAATTTATTGGGAAACTGATCTCCCATCCCAGAAAAAGTGGGTCACTGCCTCCTATGACTTCATTGAAGATGTGTTGTATGAAAGTTCATTTCTCCTCTTAGCCTTACTGACACCTGTACTGCAAATGTGTGACACTCACTGATGTTGCCTCGTTGCCTCTGAGTGAGGTAGAAGATTAGCTGTCCAATGATGATCCCTCATCTGGTCTGCTAGGGAAGCCTGGAGTGCCAACTGGACCCTTCTCACACCACTTTATTTTTATTTATTTATTTATTTATTTTTAAATAATTTTTTAGTTGTTGATGGACCTTCATTTTATTCATTTCTTTATATGTGGTGCTGAGAATCGAACCCGGTGCCTCACACATGCAAGGCAAAATGCTCTACCACTGAGGCACAACCCCAGTCCCCTCACACCACTTTATTCTGCATTGTTGATATTGGTTGTGGTTGGAGGCTCAGCTCTTGATTGAAATCTGCTCACACAACAGGTATATATCATACATAGTGGGGACACAGCATCATTATGTTTTGTAGCTCCTGGGTGGTGGCAGAGACTCATCTTCTAGCAGGAGAATGGGAGCACTTCCTGGTTCTATTGGTGGGGGAAGGACAGAGAATTAGCTTCCTGATGAATTTCATCATCAGCTGGCAGAGCAGTGACTGTTTTGACTCCCCTACTAGAGTACTGCTGCCCATTTCAGATACCCTAACAATGTGATTTATGGTGGAGACTTTGGGTCACATAAAATCAGCTCCCCTCTGGAAGGGCTAGAAACTAGGGTCAACCACACAAGTAATCAAGTATGTGAATATAAGTGAGTTCAATAAAAACTCTGAATCCAAGACTCAGGTGAATTTCCCTGGCTAGCAATATTCTGTGTGTATTGTCACACATCATTGGTAAGAAGAATTAGCACTGTCCATGACTCCACTGGGAGGGAACAACTAGAAGGTTCTCAACGTGGAACTCTCCTGGACCCTGTCTTCTATGCCCTTTTCCTTAGCTAACTTTAAATCTATATCCTTTCACTATAGTAAACTATAACCATGAGTTGAACAGATTTTCTGAGTTTCTGTGAATCCTTATAATGAATTATCAAACCCGCAGGTGGTCTTTGGAGTCCTCTCCCAATAATAATAGCAAACACTATCAATGATACAAAGAAATAGGAATTTTATTTATTGCTGTTGGAAAAGCAAACTGTTACAACCACTTTGGAAGATTATTTTGCAGTTTCTTATAAAGCAAAACATATTTTTATAATATGACCCAGCAATCCTGCTTCTAGGTATTTACCCAAGTGAAATGAAAGATTACGTTCACATAAAAAATCTATATGTTAGAGCAGATTTGTTCATAATTACCCAGAACTGGAAATAATCAAAGTATCTGTCAACAGATGATAGGGGGATGGTAACGCAGCCCCCTGAGTTCAGGATTCTTATTCCTCATTTTATCCCATAATAGGGTCTCCACCTAATGGTGGTGTAGGGTGAGCCCTACTCTATGGATGTGCCCTCTGTGACTATACAGCATACAACTCGCCTAACTGTATATTGACAGTCTTATGACATTAATGCTTTCCACACAATAAGTGTCTTGCAAATGGTTATTTAATTGAAATAGAAACATAAGCTTTATAGGTATGTAGGAGTAAGTTATAGACTATATCACATATACTGATATCTTGCTCATATCTGGGAAAAATTGTTATATAAAGTATTTTTTATAATTAAACTAACATTTAGCTCTTAAAGTTCCGTAGGTATGAAAACTTAAAAGCCTATTTCACCTCTCCAGAGGTACTACTTACAATTGTTTCTAAATTGCAAGCACCCAATTCTTATGGAACCTTTCATTCTTAAACACTACCACCATAACGTTAATGTCAATTTGCCTGCAGCACATTTCCCTTCTCACTCTGGCTAACTTTGTCACATTTTTTCAAGACTCATTTTTCATCTTTAGTGGGCTTCCTTAATCCCCTCATACCCCCAAAGCACTGACATCATACTGGACCTCATAGTCCCCAGTTCTTTCTATTATATGGTGACAGTATCTTTTCATCTTGACGCCCTTCATTAAAACATAAGATCCTTCTGTCAGAAACTCTCTTTATTAGTAACCTCTAAATCTTGAGTTCTGAGCAGAGTGTTAGTACCTAGCTGCAACTCAAAATATGCTTATTGAATCAAATTCACCCATTTACCCAATCATTCATGTATTCAACAAATATTTACCAAGTATGCAAATACATGCCAGGCACTCTCCTAGGCTAAAGGATATAGCAGTAAATAAACCAGATCACAAGTATGTGTCCTGATCATAGGTTAGATGCCAATAAGTGTTATGGAGAGAAATAAAGCAAGGAATGTCCTAGGGAGACCTGGGGATGTACTTAGAAATATAGTGGTTAGAAAAGGCCTCACTGATAGGTGATATTTGAATAAGGACCTAAAGAAGTAAGAGTGAGCCATTTGGATGTCTAGAGGCAATAGTATACCAAGCAGAAGCCAGGTGTGCTGACATACACCTGTAATCCAGCAACTTAGCAAGGCTGTAAGCAAATTAGCAAGACCCTGTCTTTAAATAAAATATTTAAAAAGGACTGGGGATGTGGCTCAGTGGATAAGTGCCCCTGGGTTCTATATATATATAGGAATAGCCAGTGCAAAGTTCCTGAGATATAAAACAAGAACAGATACCTGCAACAGTGATCCAAAGCAGGAGATACTAGTGATGGGGCCAACAAGGCAATCAGGCAGCACATTATGTAGGATATTCTAGGTGATTGTGAGGACATGGCTTTTTACTCTGGGAAACCAATGGAGTGTTTAGAGCAGGGAATGGTCTAACTTAATTTTAACAGAATCTAGCTGATGAGTTGAAAACAGACAGAAGGAGAAAGGGGCAGAACCAAGATGTACTTTCATTGTCAAACCCCAAGATAACCCAGTAAAGTTGTCAGGACATATTTTATTATGTTCACCTTGTAGTTAAAATAACTGTGGCTCAGAGAGGCAAGTGGCATGTGTAAAGTCACACAGCTAGTATAGGATAGAACTGTATTGTTATGGTTTGGATATGAGGTGTCCCCCAAAAAACTCTTGTTAATGCAGGAATATTCAGATGTGAAATGAGAGCCATGACATAATCAGTCCATGCTAGTTTGGGGTGGGATGATTTACTCAGTCCTTTTTTATTTTTTTATGTAGAGACAGGGTCTCACTAAGTTGCTTAGCATCTCCTAAATTGCTGAGGTTGGCCTTGAACTTTCAGTCTTCCTGCTTCAGGCCCCCAAGTTGCTGGGATTACAGGTGTGTGCTACCATGCCTGGCCTTCCATCCTTGTTTGAATGAACTGAGTGGTAAATATAAGTAGGTGGGGCATGGCTGGAAGCAATAGATCTTTGGGGACATACCTTGAAGGGTGCATGTTCCCTTTGGTCCCTTCCCCTCTTCATCTTTCTGCTTCTTGTCCCCACCATGAGTTGAGTAGCTTTCTTCCCGTGGGTCCTCCTCCCATAATATGCTGTTTTACCTTGGGCTCAGAGCAATGGATTTGGGCCTCTATGGACTAGAGTCTGTAACTGTGAGCCCCAAATAAACTTTCCTCCTCTAAGTTGTTCCTTCCAGGTATTTTGGTCACAGCATCACAAAAGCTAACTAAAACATGCATCTAGCACCCAGATCTTCCAACTTATTTGAAAGGAAAGGAGTAGCCAAATCTAAAGACTGTAATAACACTTTAGGAAGAGTTAAAAATTCTAGGGAAGGACAAAGTCCCTGCTAGATAACGCTGTTAAATGTTTTTTTTTTAAATTGCATCACAAAGGAGGCATGGTGCCAGGTGTGGTGGCACATGCCTATAATCTCAGGAACTAGGGAGGCTGAGGCAGGAAGATCACAAGTTTGAGGCCAGCTTTAGCAACTTAGTAAGGCCCTCAGCAACTTAGCAAGACTATCTCAAAATAAAAAAAAAATAAAAAGAGCTGGGGATGTGGCTAAGTGGTTAAGTACCCCTGGGTTCAATCCCCAGTACCAGAAAAAAAAAAATAAAAGAAGAAAGAAAAGAAAGAAGGAAAGGAGGCATGCAGGGAGAAAGAAAGAACTGGAAGGGAAGGTGCTAACTGTAGGCTTGCATTGTCTCCCTTCTACCATGAGATGGCAATTTCCTATTTGTTACCAAGGAAATAGCAACAGGGTTTCCTAGGTTGATAATACAAATGCATAAAACTAATGAGTGGATCAAGGCTTTGAAAACAAAAAATGCAATTGATCCAATACATGCGTGGGGTGGTGGGAGAGGGTAATCAGGGCTTTGAGAATATTGTAGTCCACAGTAGTGGATTCACATTTTGTGGTTTCAGTTACTTGAATCCAACTGTGATATAACAATATTAAGTATAAAATTCCAGAAATAAACAATTCTCAAGTTTGAAAATTGCCTGCCATTTTGAGTAGTGTGACAAAATCTTGAGCTGACTGCCTCACCTTTGTTCAGCATATTCACATCCACACCCTATCCACATCCACACCATACCTATCCACTACTCACTTTCTAGTCACTTAGTAGCAATCTCAGTTATCAGATGGACTATCCACTGTCATAGGATCATAATGCTTGTGTTCAAATAACCCTTATTTTACATAATGCCCCTAAGTTCAAGAGTAGTGATGCTGGCAATTCAGATGTACCCAAGAGAAGCCATAAAGTACTTCCATTAAGTAAAATGGTGAAAGTTCTCAATTTAAGAAGGAAAGGAAATAAATGTATGCTGAGATTGCTAAAATCTATAGAAAGTTATTGCTGTTAATCTCTTAATATGATTAGTCATAACTTTATCAGAGAGATGTATTTAAGTATAGCATATACAAGGTTCAGTGTCATGCCTATGATTTCAGGCATCTACAGGGGCTTGAATATATCCCTGAAAATGATGAGGGGATAAAACACACAAAAAATGTTGACAATCACAGCTGATGGTGCAACCTAGAACATTGCTTTTTTTTTTTTTTTTTTTTTTTTGGTACTGGGGATTGAACCCAGGGGCACTTGACCACTGAGTCACATCCCCAGCCCTATTTTGTATTTTTATTTAGAGACAGAGTCTCACTGAGTTGCTTAGGGCCTCGCTAAGATGCTGAGGCTGGCTTTGAACTCCTGATCCTCCTGCCTCAGCCTCCCAAGTGCCGGATTACAGGCGTAATGCCACCGCACCCAGCTAGAACATTGCTTTTTTAAACAGCAGGTAGTAAAGAAGAATAGTTCCAGGCTGGGGTTGTGGCTCAGTGGTAGTACGCTTACCTGACATATGTGAGTCACTGGATTCCATCCTCAGCACCAGAAAAAAATATAAAGGTATTGTGTCCACCTACACCTAAAACATGTTTTTAAAAATAGAAGAGGAGTTCCTAACATCAATTCGATGAGGGGCTAGCTATAATTCCAGTGATTAAGGAGGATGAGGCAGGAGGATCACAAGTTCAAAGCCAGCCTCAGCAACTTAATAAGGCCCTGTCTCAAAATAAAAATATTAAAGGTCTGGTGATATGGCTCAGTAGTAGGGTGCCCCTGGGTTCAATCCCCAGTATCAAAAAGAAAAAAGAAAATAAAAGAAATAAAATAGGGAGATCCTGTGTACCAAACTTTATGCAGTTTTAGCCAATGATAACATCTTGCAAAACTATAGTACAAATAGGCAAATTCATAGGGACAGAAAGTAGAATAAGTTTACCAGGGGCTGGGGAAATTTTAATTAATCATAACAGTTTTTGTTTTGAGTGATAGAAGTTTTAGAAATAGGAGGTGGTGATGGTTATAGAGCATTGTATATATATTTAATGCTACTTAATTGTACACTTAAAATGGTCATAATTCTAAACTTAACATTATCTATATTTTACTAAAATAATAACAAAATCCCAGTGACTTGGGAGGCTGAGGAAGGAGGATTGCAATTTCAAGGACAGACTGAGCAACTTAGCCAGATCTTATCTCAAAATTAAAATAAATAAATGAATAAATAAAAAGGCTGGGGATATCGCTCAGTGGTAGAGGAAGGCAATATCCACTTCCAAAATCGAGTGTACAGGATGACCTGTTCTGTGGATACCAGCCAGCCTCTTTCCCCAACCACCCCAATACTTTATATGGATAGAGTGCTAGATGCTGTCTCCATCAACATCTTCCCCACAAAAATGGAGCAGTGACTTGCGCCATCATGCTACCTCTAGTGGAAAAGTGAGCTCAGCTCCCCATTGGTCTTTACTGAGACTAGTAAGGAAGGTAGCCAAGGGTTGATACATTCTGCTTTTGGGGGATAGAGTGGAGGCAATAGCTCAGCTTTGTGTTGCATCCTGTAGATGCCACAGGAGGTAAAAACCTCATCTCTTTACAGCTCTTTCTGCCCCACTGATGCCTAGTGGGGATGGAGGTTCATCTCTCAACTGAGCCCCACTGACACTAGAGAAAGAAGTAGGGGTTGGATTGACTATCTCACATTACCTTATTCAGCCTTCTTAATGTTGGGAGGAGTTGGAGGCTCAGCTCTGCACTGAGACCTGATAATGCGAGGAGAAGTTGGGAATAAGAGTTTCTTATTTCACATCAACTTATTCAGTGTTGTTGTTGGGTCAGCATGGAGGTTCAGCTCCCTAGAGCACTCCATTAACTACAGAGGCTACAGAGAGTTGGTAATAGAATGCTGACTAGATCTGACTGGCATGACCTTGTTCAGTCTTGTTGATGGGGGGGGGGGGTAGATACTTATCTTCCCACTACTGAGCCTGCTCCCCCTTGGAATGGGAGGAGGCAAGAGTGTGGTGTTCTCTCTGTCTCTTTAAGTCTCCTTACTCTCTGGTGGGGATGTAGGCTCAGCTCACTATGAGACCTCATTGACACTACTTTGTGGGGGAATCAGAGAACTGCCTGCTCCCATTTGGAAAAGAATGGAAATTCAGCTCTCTGCTTAGCCTTACAGGCACCTTGGCAAGGGAATCAGCACCATCTGCTCTGTGTGAGCACTGGAAGATCCCATGGGGTTGAGGGAAGGGGTGCAGATTTTCTACTGGTCCTTGGTTGGAGTAGGATGGGTCTTGCCAAAAAGTTTCCTGTTATGCTGTTGTCGTTTTCCTGATCCTTTGACTGCAGCTGTCAGGCTTTTCTTGGAGACTGTTTGTTTTTTATATCTGTGCTTGTTGGCTGTTTTGGTTTAGAGGCTTCAGTTAGTGACCAGTCTGGGATATCAGGGAGCAGCAAGGAAACCAAAGGAATTCACTGTTGTGCTTTCCCTCAAATCCAAGGACCCTGTGAAATCTGCCCCCTTCTTTCAATGTTTCAGAGTCTTCCTATGATTATTTGCTGTGCTATATTCAAGGTTTCATTGGGAAAGGCCCTGGAAAAAATGGGTACTCCATTTTGGCCTGAACCCCAAATTCCCCATATTTCTTTTTAATGTGAGTGTAGGGAAAGCTTTTCAAACTCTGTCTCAACATTCAGAATCAATAAATAAAAGATTAATATATTTATTTACATTAAAAACACATGATCATGCCAGGCATGGTGGTCCATCCCTGTAATTCCAGGTATTTGGGAGGCTGAGGCAGGAACATTCCAAGTTTAAGAACAGCTTCAGCAGTTTAGCAAGGCCCTAAACAGCTTAGTGAGACCCTGTGTCAAAATAAAAAAATAAAAAGGATGGGGGATGTGGCTCAGTGGTAAAGTGCCCCTGGGTTCAATCCTTGGTACCAAAATGCACGCGTGCACACACACACACACGATGATAATGAAATGTGAAATGACAAGCCTGCAAAAAATATTTGACAGTTAAAAGATTAATCTCCCTAATCAATTAAGAGATCTTAAGAAATAAGAAAAACCTTGGCTGGGCACGGTGGCACACACCTGTGATCCCAATGGCTGGGGAGGCCGAGGCAGGAGGGTCACAAGTTCAAAGTCAGCCTCAGTAATTTAGCAAGGTCCTATGCAACTTAGGAGAACCTGTCTCAAAATAAAAAATAAAAAGGGCTGGGATTTGCTGGTAAATGGATGGAACTGGAGACTATCATGCTAAGTGAAATAAGCCAATCCCCAAAAGCCAAAGGCTGGATTTTCTCTCTGATATACAGATCTAACACACAGTAAGGGGGGAGAGAAGAATAGAAGGACCTTGGATTAGACAAAGCGGAATGAAGGGAAGGGAGGAGGGATGGAATAGAAAAGACAGTAGAATGAATGGGACATAACTTTTCTATCCTTGTATATGAACACACAACCAGTGTATCTCCACATTGTGTATAACAACAAGAATCAGAAGTTGGGCTGGGGATATAGTTCAGTTGGTAGAGTGCTTGCCTCGCAACCACAAGGCCCTGGGTTCAATCCCCAGCACCACCAAAAAAAAAAAAAAAAAAAAAAGGATCAGAAGTTGTACTCCATGTATGTGTAATAAGTCAAAATACATTCTATTGTCATGTATAACTAAAGAGAACAAATAAAAAAATTAAAAGAAGGGCTGGGGATATAGCTCAGTGGTAGAGTGCCCCTGAGTTTGATTCCCACTGGCTGGGGGCAGGGGAGAAAAAGACCAAGCCCTTGATAGGAAAAATGGGCCCAAAGGACAGAGAAATACAAATGAACATTTGAGAGATTCTTGAATAATATAAATGCCAATTAAAACTGCATTGTAACATTTTACACAAATCAGATTGGCCAAAACCCTAAAATTTGCAAATGACTGTATTGACTATTCTGTGGAAAAATAAGCCCTTTGATACATTGCTGGTGGGAGGGTAACATGGCACAATTCTCAAAGAGGGGAAATAGGCAATCTATTGGTATCTAACAAAATTATATTTACCCCTTGACCCAGCAATCTTACACCTAGGAATTAACTCCATAAGTATGCTTCCATAATTATGAAATAATGAGTGCATGAGATTATTTATTGTGACATTCTTGAAATAATGAAGACTGAAAGTATCTGAAATGTCCACTTATAAGTGGCTTATTGAGGGCTGGGGATATAGCTCAGTTGGTAGGGTGCCTGCCTTGCAAGCACAAGGCCCGGGGTTCAATCCCCAGCACCACAAAAAAAAAAAAAAAAATAAGTGGCTTATTGAATAACGTAAGTTATGGCCTTATAATGAAGTACTACTCAGGTGTATAACAAAAATGAGAAGATGTCTATGTACTGACATAGAGGCTATTTCATTTTTTTAAAAAAAGTTACAGAGCATGTATATAGTGTTTTATATTTTGTATATGAAAGGAGGGAAATAATATATATGTGCTGGCTGGGCATGGTGGCACATGCCTGTAATCCCAGTGACTTGGGACACTGAAGCAGGAGAATCATAAGTTCAAGGCTAGTTCCAGAGTGAGGCCCTAAGCAACTTAGTGACACCTTGTCAAAATAAAAACTAAAAAGGGCTGGGGATTTGGCTTAGTGGTAGAGCATTCCTGGGTTCAATCCTCAGTACAAAAAAAAAAAAGAATATATGTGTGTGTTTGTGTATTTGATAATTCCCCCCCCAGAAAATACTTAAAGAATAACCAGAGACTAATAGAAGTGGCTATTATAGAGGGCTTGGAGTTGGAGTGGCTAAGGAAGAGAGGATAAGAGTTTTCCGAATATGCCTTTTTTGTTTGTTTGTTTTTTGGTACTGAGGATTGAACCCAGGGCACTTAACCATTGAGCCACATTGCCAGCCATTTTTAATTTTTTTATTTTGAGACAGGATCTTGCTAAGTTGCATAGGGCCTCACTAAGTTGCTGAGGCTGGCTTTAAACTTGCAATCCTCCTGCCTCAGTTTCTTGAGCAACTGAGATTTCAGGCATGAACCATTGCACCCAGCCTTTTTATATAGTTTTCACTTATGAAATGAGTTTAGCATCCAAAATACAAAATTAAATTTAAAAAAGACAAACCAAACCGTGATTCCAAAAACAAATGAACCTAACTGTATATCAAAGTAACAAAATCACACAGAGATAAGAATTATTTCAAATAACTTATCAACACAGTACTGATACTGTATTAAAGTGAAAAAAAGTAAAAATAAATCTTAAACACCATTTAGTTCTATGGTTGGTGGTAACATTGGTATTTATTTATTTATTTTTTTACAGTGCTGGACATTGAACTCAGGGCCTTGAGCCATATCCCCAGCCCTACCATTGGCATTTAAAATTCAAAACCTGGGCTGGAGTTCAGTGGTAAAATTTTCACCTGGTATGTGTAAGTCCCTGGGTTCCATCCAACAGCACACAAACAAAAAATTGAGACTTATATACATGTGTGTGTATATTAGAGAGAAAGCAAATGAGTTAACTATGTTAATAATACAAAGAACCAAAACTTTCAGTGACAGAAAAAGAAATATGCCCAGCATGGTAGTGCACACCTGTAATGCCAGCAACTAGGGAGGCTGAGGCAAGAGGATGGCCAATTCAAGGCCAGCATGGAAAACGTAGTGAGACCCTGTCTCAAAATACAAAGTAAAAAGGGTCAGGGATGTGGCTCAGTGGTAAAGCACCCCTGGGTTCAGTCCCCAGTATAAAAAAAATTTATATGTGTGTGTGTGTGTGTGTGTGTGTGCATAAAATGAACATTTTGGAAAATCCTATAATGTTACATTTGAATGAAAAATATTAATATGATCTCATGACTTAAAAATATATCTATATTGTTTTACACATGTGTGTACCCAGCCAGCCACTTGGGAGGCTGAGGCAGGAGGATTGCAAATTCAAGGCCAGCCTCAGCAATTTAGCAAGACCCTTAGCAACTTGTCATGACCCTGTGTCAAAATAAAAAATGAAAAGAACTAGGGATACAGCTAAGTGGTTCAGTGCCCTGGGTTGCATCTCTATATTGTACACCTTTAGGTTTTTTTTTCCTTTTTTTTTTTTTTTTTTTTTTGCAGTGCTGGGGATTGAACCCAGGGCCTTTTGCTTGCAAGGCAAGTACTCTACCAACTGAGCTATATCCCCAGTCCACAAACCTTTAGTTTTAAAAGCAAATGTGAGAATATTTAATTCCTAGGTAGAATAACAAAATTTCACAATTTAAATTTTGTATTTTGTGAATTGTCCTGGAGACATGCTGGATCTGGCCAGAAGAGATTAACAAAAACAAGATTTGGGAAGATGAGAAGGAGGAATAAACTTTCTCCCTAGACACAGGACATTCCCTTTGTATGGGATACTCTCGAGACAAGCACAAATGCTCACAGGCAGTCCGGGGCCCTGTCCTATGACACATGGCATACGTACTCTCCTTTGAGCCTGGTGGTTGCCAGGTTTCCCTTCTGCATAGCCTCTAGATTGATGTGATAGGCCCCTGCTGAGAGCAGGTCAGTTAGCTAGGCATCTCCCCTTTTCACGGGCCTGCTGTCCCAACCCCAACTAGGAATGGGAGACCTCTAGGCATACTAGAGTGCGCACTAGAGTCTAGTGTGCACTAGACTAAGTACCTCGATGACGGTGGGTGATAGGCGATCCCTGCCTAGTCACCTGCTGAATGTGATATGGCACTCACCATGGGAATGCTACCACTATGCCTTGTCCCAAGATTCTACAAGGCAAACACTCAACCTGACTTTCCCCACACTCACGCTCAGGTTCCCCCTCCATGTTGTGGGCAATGGTGGTTGATTGGAAGTGCTGGAGACAGGGATGCTGGGTAGGGTCAAGGGTGCTAGGAGGTGGAGGAGTAGCCAGCAAGAAGCCACCTGGGGAGATCAAGGAGCTATTTATGAGCCAACTTTCCAAGTGCCTGGTACAAGTTCCCTTACCCTGTTGGACTCCACTTGCAAAATACAACTTCAAAAATAAAATTGCAAAGAATTTTAATGCAGTGATTACAGAGCATTAAACCCCAAAACCAAGCCTTCTTAAGTGGGAGCACCTGTGTGACTGTAGTGGTAGCATGCCTGTGAAGTTGGCCTTTTGTATTTTCTGGTATGATTTAGTGCTCTGGCTAAGAAGCAATGGCATCCTCCTAGCAATAAGTATACCCTGAAACCAGGTCTTGGTTTCTAAATGTCATTCCCTAGTGAAAAGAATCAGCGCTTCTTGGAGAGATGGATAATTCCTGGCTTGGTATAGGATGAGTCTGGGGCTTCCTATTCTGGAAAACAGGAAAACATAAAAAGGTCATTGGAGGTGTGTCAAAAGGACACAGGCAGAGAGGGAGTGACTCAGTGGTGGAGCACTTGCCTGGCATGTGTGAAACCCGGGGTTTGATACTCAGTACCACATATAAATACATAAATGAATAAATAAGATCCATTGGAAACTAAAAATTAATTTTTTTTAAATTAACAGGTGTTAGCTCAAAAGGTTTCTCACTGGCCAAATTTGGGACACTTGGGCGTCAAAAATAATGTCTGGGGGCTGGGGATATAGCTCGGTTGGTAGAGTGCCTGCCTCGCAAGCACAAGGCCCTGGGTTCAATCCCCAGCATTGCAAAAAAAAAAAAGAATAATGTCTGTAGTCAGGCATGGTGGTGCATGCCTGTAATCCCAGCGGCTCAGGAGGCTGAGGCAGGAGGATCGTGAGTTCGAAGCCAGCCCCAGCAAGGGCAAGGTGCTACACAACTCAGTGAGACCCTGTCTCTAAATAAAATACAAAATAGGGCTGGGGATGTGGCTCAGTGGCCAAGTGCCCCTGAGTCAATACCTGGTTCCAAAAAAAAAAAAAAAAAAAAAAAAGAATAATGTCTGTAAGTGCTTATAATCTTATAATCATTGAGTAAAGTTAAAATCATGACTTGGGTCTGGTGGTGTACACCTGTAATCTCAGTGGCTCTGGAGGCTGAGGCAGGAGGATCACGAGTTCAAAGCCAGCCTCAGTAACTTAGAGCAACTCAGTGAGACCCTATTTCTAAATAAAATATAAAAAAGTGCTAAGTATGTGGCTGCGGTTAAGTGCTCCTAGGTTCAATCCCTGGTACCTGCTCCCTGCCCCAAATTAAAACCATGAGTCCATCATGATACTCAAAAAAGAGAAAAACTCATTAGCAATTGGTGATGACTATACCAAGACTTTATTCTGAAAATTGGTAACTAAAAGAAAGATTTAAACATTTATTCCGACTTTTTAGGAAAAACGTTAAGTCATCCCCATTTCTTATAGAAGAATGCCAGCTAACAATTGCAAATGAATTTGCACAATATCATCATTTTGCCATCTTCTAAGAAAATAATCGATTCAGTTAAGGCTCTTCAATGATTACTTTAAAAAATGGGTGGCTGGGGATATAGCTTGGTGGTAAAGCTGTTGCTGAGCATGTGTGAGGCTCTGAGTTGGAAATCCAGCACCACAGAAAATAATAACTAAATAAAAATTTTAAAAGTGGGTAACAATTGAAGGAGGCAACATTCTTACGTAGTGCCAAAGTATCACTTCTCAAGTTACATTTCAACTGCAAAGGGAAAACTTAACTTGGTTGTCATGACCTTTAACTCAGTCATAATAATACTTAGTATCACTTATAGTGAGACAGTCAGGGGTTATGTGCCTCCTGAGATGATGCAAAATAAAGGACCTGATATAACCTATGTTGTATTCTTGCCAAAAATGAATCTAATTACTTCTGTAATCCTGTTTATGACTGTCTTGGTTTTATAGGGCTATTGAAACTAACTACTACACAGCAAGTGGAATAAACAACAGAAACTGATTGTCTCACAGTTTTGGAGGCTGGAGGTCTGGATAAGGGGCGGGCAGGGTGGTTCCTTCTAAAGGTTGAAAGGTAAGGATTCCTCTCAGATCTCTAGCAGGGGAGCTCCCCAGAGGCTAGAGGTTCTGTGAATTAAACTGACCAAAACAGATGACCAAGTGAAAAATAAAAATTTGATTACATATATACTTATACATGAGAGTTTCCAAAGAAATGTGAACTAGAAATATTGTACCCAAAGAAAATAAAATCATCCAAGCCGATCACGTAAAGCCAAAAGAAGCCTTTATTTTAGCTGGCCAGCGACGACCTCCCTTACTCCTAAAAGCGGGGTTTGGAGGGATCCGGCATTAATTGTGTCATTGCCAACTTTTATAGGGCTCCAGATGGGATTAGGGCAGGGCTATAAGGCGTGGGAGGGTTTAGGGTTGGGCTGTAGGGAGGGGGGATTAGGGTGGGGCTGACTCTCTCTGGTGGCACTGGAGAATCTTTCTGGGAAGTATAACAGAAGGTGGTCTAGCATTTCAGGCGAGACAAAGGATAAGTGTTTGGGGTGTCTTGTGGGAATAATATTTTGAGAAGAGGAGGGAAGGAAATGTATGGTAAATAAGGGTGGTCCTGTTATACACACAAGAGACATTCTAAGTGCTAAGAGTCTTCCTGGAACAGGAGAGACACACCTTACAAAGACAAATGTATACTCTGCTTTTAGACAGAAAGAGGGCCAGCAGGGAGCTCACTGTCTTCAGCTCAAAACAATCCTTATGCCAAAGTGGTTTGTCTGTATGTTTGTGTGTGTGTGTGTGTGTGCACATTTTTAAATTTTATCTTCTTTTGTCATACTGGAAATTGAACTCCAGGGTGCTTTATCACTGAGTTATATCTCCAGCCCTTTTTAAAATTTTTTATTTTGAGACAAGGTCTCACTCATTTGCTGAGGCTAGACTTGAACTTGCAATCCTCCTGCCTCAGCCTCCTGAATAGCTGGGATTATAGGAGTGTGCCACTGCACCTGGTCAAAGTGGTATGCTTTGAAGTGGCATATTCTGGTCTCCTTCACTTGCTTCTAGCTTCTTTCTGATGGCTTGTCAACCCTCCTGTATGTTCCTTGACATGTAGAAAGTGTCAGAAACATCGAGGTGCACCAGGTGTGGGGGTGCACACCTGTAATCCCAGCAACTCGGGAGGCTGAGGCAGGAGGATCATAAGTTCAAAGCCAGTCTTAGGAACTTAGCAAGGCCCTAAGCAACTTAGAGAGACCCCATCTCAAAACAATAAACATGGCTGGGGGTGTAGCTCAGTGGTTAAGCACTCATGGATTCAATCCCTGATGAAAGAAAAAGAAAAGAAAAAGAAAGAAAGAAAGAAAGAAAGAAAGAGAAAGAAAGAAGAAAGAAACGAAGGAAGGAAGAAAAAAAGAAAAGAAAAGAAAAGAAAAGAAAGAAAGAAAAGGAAGGAAGGAAGGAAAAAAAGAAATGAAAAGAAAAAGAAAAGAAATACCGAGGTGCTACAAGAAATCAAACACATGCTCAAAAGTAGGTAGGCAAGCCAAACTCTTACTCCTTCCAGAAGGGCATGCTACTGGAACCTGGCTAGCAAGCGCACCTGGGCAGGGCAGTCTGCCTGCTTATATCCCTACTTCAGTGCTGCCCTTCACCTGACTGGGGAAGCTCTAGGGTATAATCTATGTGATTGGCTAATTTTAAAATTGGTGTGGGCAAAAGGAAAGACTGTAATTTAAATGGCTACAATTGGATCCAATTAAGGCTATATTCTGAAAATGGAGCACCATAGAAAGAAAATGCTTTCTATTTTTCACAGAAGCACTACTCTGAACCCTGCCTTCATACTCTCAGGACATTCTCCATGTGTGTTTTAATGTCTTTCTCCAAATTTCCACTTTTTACAAGGACACTATTTGTATCGGAGTAGGGACACACTCTGCTCCAGTATGACTTCATCATAAATAATTATATGTGTGATGGCCCTTTTTCCCAATAAGGTCACATTCTGAGGTATTGGAAGTTCGAACTTCAATATGTGAGTTTTGAGGGATAGATACAATTCAACTTATACCATGAAATCTAGGGAATAGAAGAACAAGAACACTACCATAAAGAATTATTCAGGGGGCTGGGGCTGTAGCTCAGTGGCAGAGCGCTTGCCTGGCATGTGTGAGGCACTGGGTTAGATTCTCAGCACCACGTATAAAGAAATGAATAAAATAAAAGTCTATTAACATCTAAAAATATAAAAAAAGAATTATTCAGACAAATCCAGAATATGGGACTATTTATGAAGTTTCTTCAAAAAGACAATATAGTTAAAGAAATACAGGATGATTCAAAAACACTAAAGAAACCAAATGTATGAATTATGATTGGATTCTGGTTTAAACCAAAAATTTCTATAAGCCACAGTGGAACTTGGGGAGATCTGAATATGAAGTGGATATTCTGTTTAATGATATTAGGGGATTATTGGTGATTTTCTTACTGGTAATGGCTAACCCTATATTAGGAGATACAGCCTGAATTACTTGGGGGTAAAATGTCATAATGTCTCCAATTTATTTTTAAATAGATCAGCAAATACACACACACACACACACACACACACACACACACACACGAAGCAAACCTGCTTATAGGTTGAGTATTCCTTATCAGAAATGCTTGTGGTAGCCAGTCGTGGTGGTGCACGCCTATAATCCTAACGGCTAGGGAGGCTGAGGCAGGAGGATCGCAGGTTCAAAGCCAGCCTCAGCAACAGCAAGGCGCTAAGCAACTAAGTGAGACCCTGTCTCTAAATAAAATACAAAATAGGGCTGGGGATGTGGCTCAGTGACCGAGTGTCCCTGAATTCAATCCCTGGTTCCAAAAAAAAAAAAAAAATGCTTGGGACCAGAAGAATGAATGATTTCAGAAATTTTTAAATTTTGAAATATTTGCATATATATAATGAGATATCCTGGGTATAGGACCAAAGTCTAAAGATGAAATTTATTTATGTTTCATATACTCTTTATACACACAGCCTAAAGCAACTTTATGCAATATTTCTACTGGGCCTGTGTTTGACTGTGGACCCATGATCTGTGGTCCAGTGTGGAATTTTCCACTTGTGACATCATGTATTCACTCAAAAAATTTTGAATTTTGAAGCATTTTGAATTTGGGATTATAGATGCTCAATTTGTACATAGTTGTGTGCATGAATAAAGCACATATACCCAAAAGTTCTCATATGTTGAATTTAAATGGTAGATCCATGGGGCATTCATTGTACTATTCTTTCAGTATTTCTGTATGTTTGGCATTCCCATCATAAAAAGTTGACAGCAAATAAAAAAAGTTTTTTTAGGAGATTTTGGCCTATTGAAAATGGAGCATGAAAAACAAAATCCAACAAACTTAGGATGCCAAAGATGAGGATTCAGTTGGTAAAAAGGAAAAAAAAAACCAGCCCTGCCAGGGGTAATACACAGTTGGGCTGGTTCGAAAGTGTTTCCTTCCCTAAAATAAAAGGCTTTATGACTGTGAGTTGGAGTGTAGAGTACCGGAATGATTTGAGGGCCTCCAAAGGCCCCGCTGACCTCCAGATATCCCCCCTGCTGGCTTCCCATGCGGTCTGAAATTTCTGTAACCTGGGCGGGTTCTTAGGAATCAAGTTTTTTCTCACTATTCCCAGCGGGGAAGGGTCCCCCTTTTAACATGCAAATCTGGGAGGGTGCCTGGGCCCCTTTAGTGGGAACAATTAATTGAGGAGCCAGCACCTGCCCCTTAGGTCTGCAATTCTGACAGCTCCTTCCTCAAACTTTTACCACCGAGGTTGGACAATATGTGCTTCAGGAACTGGACAATGTGTGCTCCGAGAAACTTCTTAGGTGAAGATACCATTTCAAGAAAGCTTATTTTCCGTGAATAAAATGGGGTGCATGAGGTCATGGCTTGGTTCACTTTGTAAACTGGGTGGCCTCTGAAAGCTTCTTACAACACTTCAAAGGAAGCCTCCTCGACTCTTCCAGCCCCCTACCCCCTTTCTTTTGTTACTGAATTCTTACTGACCCCAAAGTTTTTAACTGAATGGAGAGAGTTTCCAAGGGGTCTAAAAAATACCTGAGACAATTAAAGAAATGAAAACCAGGGGGTCAAGATGAATTGACCCTTGGCAGAGGATTTACATAAATAGGTCCTAACCTCTGGCTGTGAATAAAAGATAAAATGCCCCATTGGGGTCAGAACCACGGTTCAAGGGCATTTGCAGGGCCAAGCCTGGCTTCTCTGCTATGTCAGGAATTTCAGGAATGCCACTGATCATTGTGTGCTGGCAGGGCGCAGGGGGGTGCAGCCAGGCTAACAGAAACCCAGCCCTGCCCACTGGGTGAAACTCAGCTCTCCCACACAGCAACCTGCAAATCCAGAGCGTGGGAAACTAGCTAGTTGAGCACGACCCAGGAACAACACCTTCTGAAATGAGAACGATGTCTTCTCCTGAGGGGTGACCAAATTCTTGTTTTAGATGGTGGTGTTAACCTGGGAGGCCAAAAGGGAGGCAGGTGGGAGAAGAGGCATGTCCCCCTTCCAAGGGCCACATTACTCCCTTTGTGGACAGTTCTGTGGGCGCATCTGCCCCTGTGGATCACATGACCGAGTACTCATCTTCTCTAACTGAAGGATTCCTCCTTTCCTGAAGGGCAAATCATGGCCCTCAGAGATATAAAATGAACACTTGTTAAAATTTTAATTTTATTTTTAAAACTGAGGGAACCAGGTAGATGTTGTAGCTGGTGTAAAGAATAATTAGCCCACATTATAGGGAATGTGGGAATGCTATGATGAATTGCAAATGGAGGCAAACTGTTTATTTTTTTCTCACAGGAAAAAGGAAGTCATTTGAGCCAGACAGAGCACAATTTTGCATATCTATCAGTTACCTGCAAAGTGGTAAAATAGCTCCAGTAAAATCAGAATCAGATAACGCCAGGAAACATGTTCCATAGGCAATAAAGAGTTTTCCATTGATGTATAAATTTTCTCTTAGGGGCAATAAATTTTGCTTTTGAAATATGACCTTTGGAGAAGTGTCCTGTTCATCCCCTTAATCTCCCACCTCTGCCCCCTGCAAAAATAACCATTCATATCAAGAGAGTGAGGTGGGGTTGAGAATCTGGTTAAATTTCACTTCCCAACCTCCACATTACTTTATTTCCCTGTCATATAAAAATGTATTAACTTGCTAGGTGAGATGGGGCCTGGCTGCAATCCCAGTGAAAGGGGAAGCTGAGGCACGAGAATCACAAGTTTGAGGCCAGTCTGGGCAATTTAGTGAGAACCTGACTCAAAATTAAAAAAAAAAAAAAAAAAAGTAAAAGAGCTGGGATGTAGCCCAGTGCTGAATAAGAATAGTCAATGGTCAGCAATTAAGATAATAGATCTCCATTAAGGCCTTTTTTCATATGTAAAGACCAGGAGGTCCACCTGTGGAGACATTCCTGCTAACTCTTTTTTGTCCCAAAGCTGTGGGGAAAATGGAAATTGGGGATGAACCCAGATGGGAATTACAGGAAGGATTAAAACTCAAAGGTGAAAAGCCAACCCAATAGCCTTAACACTTTTCCAATACCTGTTTAACATAGATTTTGAACAATGGCTTTGGTACTTTCTCAATGCCTGTTTAAAATAGACTTCCGTCAATACTCATCCCCCCAAAAACACATGAGCTAGCACAACAAAATGGCTTTTCCTGCTCTCAGGGCCCTTCGTGCATTGTGGAAGTTATATCTCTTCTCTTTTCACTTAAATAACTCCTACTCTGTTTACTTTTTCCTTATTGTTGGTGTATTTTATTCTTCAAATTTGTGAGACAAGAACCCAGGAAGAAATTTGTGAAGCAGAGAATCTAGTTTCATCTCAAAACTCTGGTTTCAGTGGTAGAGTGCCCCTGGGATCAATCCCCAGTATAAACAAACAGAAAGATAAAGAAAGATGGAAGGAAGGAAGGAAGGAAGGAAGGAAGGAAGGAAGGAAGGAAGAGTATAGTCGTGGCTGGCTGAGAAGGATTACAGAGAGGCTCCCTTGCCTCACTTCATGTGTTCTCAATATTTGGCAGACTTCTTGCTCTAAAGAGAAAACACTAGAAGAATGGGAACCAGAGACTGAGAAGTCACTTGTTCTGCTTCTCTGTTTTGGCCACATGTGCTCTAATTGGGTATCCACCATGGGCTTATTTTGCTGAGAGTCCCCAAAGTGATGTGCTGCGCCATATAAAACAAAGCACAGAGATGTTCTGAACTTTCCTGCTTAGAGAGCATGTTTTTATTTTCTGTTGCTTCAAATGGGTTTGTTGAGCTTTCAAAAAGTACTGACTCTGACCTGATGTCAAAAGTAAGAGATGGAGCCAGATGCAGTGGTTCATACCTGTAATCCCAGCAGCTTGGGGCTGAGGCAGGAGGATCCTGAGTTCAAAACCAGCCTCAGCAACTCAACGAGGCCCTAAGCAAGTCAGTGAGACCTTGTCTCTAAATAAAATATTAAAAAGGGCTGAGGATGTTACTCAGTGGTTAAAGTTCCTGGGTTCAAATCCCACTACTACTACTGTTATACTTCCCCGAAAGATTCTCCAGTGCCGTCCAGAGAGAGAGTCAGCCCCACCCTAATCCCCCCTCCCAACCCCAAACCCTCCCACGCCCTATAGCCCCGCCCTAACCCCCATCCCGAGCCCTATAAAAGTTGGCAATGACACAATTAACGCGCCATCCCCCAGAACCCCGCTTTTAGGAGTAAGGGAGGTCGTCGCTGGCCAGCTAAAATAAAGGCTTCTTTTGGCTTTACGTGATCGGCTTGGATGATTTTATTTTCTTTGGGTACAACACTACTACTACTTACTACTAGGGGGAAATTTGGCTCTTTAGATGGAGCTCTTCCTCCTAGACCTAGTGAAGAGGCTGAGATTCAAAAGAAAAATCACCTTGGAAGATTGATTCAAATTCCTGGACTGAATTTCTTATTTTTATAATTGTTCTATAAGAAATCTACTCCAAAAAACATCTGTTTTCAAATTCAGGAAATCTTGTTGTAAGTTCGTGTATTTAAAGACAAACCAACAAAAATACCAGCTCCACTAGCTCAGGCCTTTATTCATATCTCCCCCCTCCCCCCATTTCTCTCTGGAACACTGATTGTGGGGCTACTGCAGGAATTTTAGTCTATTATCTAATGAACAAAGCCAAGCCTGGTGATGCTGAGAAAGCATGAGAGCAAAAGATATCACAGTGACAGTGTAACAGTGGTTCACTTTATGCTTTGAATGTAGCCCTTGCTGCTCTGCCACTGCAACTTATTTTTTAAATGGACGTGTTTCTTTTTCTTCCTCTCTCCCTGCTCCTCCCTAATCTCAGGAGGAGGGAAACAGGATTCCCTTTTTTCCCCATCCTAGGCAGAGTTATCTGTCTTTGAGTACAACACCCACCATAGGAAAGAAATCCAGACTTTGGGGATGGTACCAGAAATCTCAGAAATGACTATCTCCCAAATTAAAAAGTAAATTACAACTCGGACAGAGAACATGTGGAATGTAGCCTTAAGTACCCCTTTAAAAGCCCCTGTTCCTGCTGATGGGCAGAGTTATGGTCTCTGGGACAGAAATCCCCTGTGTTTCTCCTTTGTTAGCAAAGCAATAATTTTTTCCCTTTTTCTCAAAACAGTATCCTCATTATTGGATTGGCATTGGGGACAAGGACAGAGCTTTCAGCAACAAATTTGGCACCCCAGGCGGGACCCAAGAGCAGCCCCCACTCCAGCTTCCTTGGGCAGGCCTGGCTCTCCAGGGAACCCCACTTCCATGCTGAGGATTCAAGGTGATGGCAAACTTGTAGAGAGCCAACTGCAGGAGAGATAGGAGACAGGCGAGTTTGCCTTGGGTCGAGCCAGAGGAGCTGTTCCTGTGAGTAAAGGGAGGGATGGAGGCACCTTCCCAGCAGCTGCCGAAGCTCCTTTTTCTTCGGGGAACTCCTGCCTTCTCTCCCTGAAAGCTACAGGTTGCTCCATCGTGGTCCACTTTGAGGAAAAGGAAACTGAACTCAGGAAAGTCCTGACACCCTTGGCCACTTGGTGAGTCCCAGGGTGTGCACATCAGGACTCTCTACGCATCTGGTCCCTCTTTGTGGGAACATCTGGTCCTCTCTGGGGACATCTGTGGCTCCATTGGTGTAGGAGTCACAGTTAAGTGGGACTCGAGAACCTAGGGATATATATGTACTCCCTTCTGAGCTGTGCTAGGTTCTCATCTGTTTGCTGGCCTTGGGTTTGGGAATTCCCTCTGGTTGTCTGTCTGTGTTTTTGGTTTGTTTGTATCTGTTACTGCTCCTTTTAAGACATGGCCAATGCTGCATTGATCCCATAGGGAGTCTCCTGGGAAAGATCTTGGAAGCTGAATTTAAATGTTCCTATCTGTTGGCCATGGTTTGGGGGCTTCTCTCTGATTGTCTCTGTGTGTTTCTTTTTTGTACTATCTTGCAACTGGAGTTGGTCTGTCAGAGGTAAAGTGAGTTGAAGAAAGGGCTACCTATAGGTATGAGCCTGTCTAAGATAATGTTTTACTATAATGATCTGGCTTTTAAATAGCTTTCTGGATAATTATACAATCTTGAAGTTGGAGTTGGTCTGTCAAAGGTAAAGTAAATGGAAGAAATTTATCCATGCAGATCTGTCCGTTTTAAAGGACATCTGTCATGTCAGCCCTGGTTTCGGTGATCCTCTTTGTGTGTGTGTGTGTGTGTGTGTGTGTGTGTGTTTTCTGTTACTGGCCCTTTAAGACATGGACCATGTTGTGCTGATCTCACTGGTAGTCTTTTTGAGCATGAATCTTGGCTGCATGGGCCACTTATAGGGATAAACCAGTCTAAGAGAAAGAGGGTTTAGTTTAACACAATATTGCCTTTAAATGGTTTTTCTGGATTATTATACAATCTTGCATTGAAATTGGTCTGCCAAGAGTAAAATATATGAAAGAGATTCTATATGTACAGGCATTTATTCAGTTACATGATAAGGAGCCTGAATAGTCAGGCACTAAGTTGAAGGTGCAAAAATGCACTGCCTCTGGTATGCAAGGATAGCAGGACACCAGAAGAAAGGGTTGATTTAAATCTGAGTTGGGGATTTAGCTCAATCGGTAGAGTGCTTGCCCCACAAGCACAAGGCCCGGTTCAAACCCCTAGTTCGGAAAAAAAAAAAAGATTTAAATCTTTTAAACCCAGCCCCCAGCGTTGTTTCTCAGTGTGGCCCAGGCAGCTGCAGATCATCTTGTTGTACCCAAGGAAAATAAAATCATCCAAGCCAATCATGTAAAGCCAAAAGAAGCCTTTATTTTAGCTGACCAGCGACAATTTCCCTTACTCCTAAAAGGGGGGTGCCGGGGAATTGTGGGCCAGTTCTTTTTTTTTTTTTTTTTTTTTTTTTT
>JAJEJO010000253.1:664373-678205 GCA_020662805.1 Glaucomys volans | reverse complement strand
ATATACACATATATATATATATATTTTTTTGATACTGGGGATTGAACTCAGGGGCACTTGGCCACTGAGCCACGTCCCCAGCCCTATTTTGTATTTTATTTAGAGACAGGGTCTCACTGAGTTACTTAGGGCCTCGCTAAGTTGCTGAGGCTGACTTTGAACTCGCGATCCTCCTGCCTCAGCCTCCCAAGTGCTGGGATTACGGGCATGCGCCACCGCCTGGCTTGGGGTGGGCCATAGGGAGGGGATTTGGGATTTGGGGTGGGGCTGACTCTCCCAATCATGATGGAGAATCTCCCTGGGGAACAACAACATTCCAATCTGTTTTCTGTGGCTATAACAATCTCACTGTGGGTGAAGGACACTAGCCCTAAACTGGAAAAAAAAATCCCCAAAAATCTGCCTGGGTTGTAGAAAAAAGGCCAAAGAGAACCTGGCCTCTGCCCTACCTTCCAGCTCCTTTTGCCCATGAAGGGTGGAGTCTGCTGGCCACAGGATGTGACAGTAGGTTCCAGCACTGTTAGTTTATGACCTGGGGGCAGGAATAGTCTCCTTTTAAGATCTGACAGGACCCCCCCATTTGTCCAGGGGATATTCATCACTGGGGCAGAGCAATTCTTTCTAAGACAGTATCCCATCCAACTAAATGCCTGGGGAGACTGGCAGAATAAATAACTGCACCCAGAAAAGAAAAACACAAACTAAGACCAACCTGTGTTTTGTAGGCAGCCTCTGCAAAGGGATCTCAAGGAAACCTAAAGAAAAAGATGGAAAGGGCCTCTTCCATTGCATATCAATATGCCTAGTATAAGAAAAAGGCCCAAAAGGAGCCTCTGGGTACAATTAACAGTGGAGAACTCACTTAAAGTTGATGGTATTGTGATAATGATAATGGAGACAGTTCAGGCTCAAAAATATCTTGCATCCCAACCACTTGAATGCCACCTGGGTGAGAAAAGATGAAGTCAGAATTGTGGATTGTCTGATCCCTCTCCTGGGATGAAATTTGCTGTATAAATTACATGCACAGATAACATTCACATGGATTATTTCAGAATATGAATTGAAGAAAAGGTCTGAAACTGAAAAAGGTAAAAGAAAGTTATAGGCATGGAAATATTTTAGTATGGAAAATTAGAAGATAAAAGAATTGTTTCTGGATGTGAAAGTATTTTGTCTGGTAAAGTAATATTCTTGGGCTAAAGTCTAAGATGAAAGAGAGGACAAAATAAGGATGTAAATCTGTGAATGTCTAAGTAAGTCACAGAAGATTGCAGAAGTAAATCTTAAAACATTTGTGTTTGTGATTAAATTGGCTGTAATTAGCACAGTTTAAGTTGTTTGAACTTTTTTTGTGTGTGCAGTGCTGGGGATTGAACCCATGGTCTTGTGCTTGGGAGGCAAGCACTCTACCAACTGAGCTATATCCCCTTATTTGAACTTTAATATACTGATATGAACCAAAGCCTAAAACATTGATATGCCCTTATCTATCAAGATAATTATCTTGTATTTGTCAGGTTATATTACTTGGGGAAACTAAGACTTAAAGGAATTAGGGTTTGTACCTGTTTTAAAGTCTTAAATGATCACTTTGTAACTAGTGAAAAAAACAACTATTTTTTAGGTTATAACAATATTGTTGACACCTAAATCATGTGTGACTAGGTATATGTATGCATCTGAGAACTATATCTGCCTAAGCCTTGTCTAAGTTCTGTAAAAGTTAATAAAATGAAAGTTTATGTAAGTTCACTGGCAAGATAACCAATAACTGCTCTCTTTTATACATTGTATCTGACATAGAAGGGCCACACTGGTATATAAAGAACTTTCTTATATCTATTTGCTTTGACTAAGTCAATTTCTGATCATTAACACAGTTTCCTAAATGTATATTAGATTTAAGGCTATCTGCTGATTTTTGTTAACCCATGCAGACCTGTTATTATTGTTACCGTACACTCTGGATTCTAAATTGTACTTTAAAATTTAAACTTAGTTAAATGTAAAGCTTAGGAGAGCACTTTGCCAAGTTGATGTCATCCAAACTAAAATTATCTATAGCAAAAGTCTTGGATTTGTATAGAAATAACAAATTTGGTTAGTATTTATTCATGTCATTTGATGTTTTATAGCTGGATAAAGTGACCTGTTGTCAATAAGTGATATATACAATTTTGCGTTATTCTTCACACTGGGATTGGAATTTAAATGCATTTTTGGGAGATAATAAGGAGCTCCTGATCTGTCTAAAGGTGACACTGTAAAGCATGGAAGCATTCTGCCACTTTTTCTACAAAAAGTTAAAAGCTCTCTTAGCCTTTCTTTGATTCATGTTTCAGATATAATGTATTGTGTTATTTGTGAAGAGTCCCACCTTACCTGCCTCCCACCTTACTCCATGTTAGAATGGCTCCAAAATAGGCTAGACTTCAGCTCATTTAAAGTTGTGTTTAAAAGATTGATTTTTGTCGTAAAGATTGCTGTGATCTCAAACAGGGGATATAATGTATAACTAAGTAAAAGTTCAAAATTATAAAAGTAATTTTTCTTGGTTCACAGCTATTATACAAACTGAATATGTTTTTGCACTGTTAATTTCATTTTGTATTTTCCTTGTATACTTTATAGTGTTTTGCAGTGGTACTGCTTCTAAAACAAAATAACCAGGTTAAATTTGAGATAAACCATCACCTACAAGACAGATAGTGTATAATGCTGACTTCCAGTACTAATACTGACCCCAATTAAATGACAGGGGTTAACTGTAAAATAATAGTTATTGAAGTTATAACCTGTTACTCCCTCTTTAAGATTGGTGAAACTGGCTTGCTGCATGTTTAAGCCCAAAACTTGGAGACCAAAGTCAAGGAAGTAAAAGGGCCATGGAAAAATCAGCCAACATTTTGGCCCTTGCTCTCTAAGGTCAGCCAGGACCCAGAGAATGACAGGATCCCTATCTCTGGTGAGTCACCCAATCTATTGATCAGGGAGATCCAGAGGACCCTAGAGAACAGGAAGTCAAACAGTGCAAAATCTGCAAAGAGCAGGGTCATTCAGATGGAAATTACCCTAATGCTTTCAAGAGAAATCATATATGGTCAAAGGTCTCTGACTCATCCTGGAAGATTGCACCATTGGTAGAGGAAAGTTAAAGGAGCCCGGAGGTTTCACACTCATCCCCAAGAGTGATCTCTGAGGAATCTCAGCTGACTCACAAGAGTAGATAGGAACAAGTTCAGTTTTGACCAACTTGGTCTTAAACACCTGGCAACAGAAAATAGTCAAAGCACAGTCTTACATGGATATTTAAAATGAAAACAACATTGTTGGTTTTTTTTTAATGTAACTTAAGATGTACACTTGTGTCAGCCCTACCAAAAGTAAGTAAAGTTGGAGGCTATAGAGAAAGGGTTCTTATGTGTAAATGCCTAATAATAAAGATCACAAAGAACTCTAGAGTCGCAAGTTTTTCCTGAGTTAATTTGAGCCTGATCTCATAGACCTACAAATCTTCCTAACCTTCTACATTGCTAAATCAATCTGTTTTTCACTGATGATTATGAGTTACTATCTTCTTGTTTTTCAGAGACTGTCTGAAATACTAATTCTTTTGTGCTAATTGTTTACCAAAAAAAAGTAATGCTTTTCTGTCTTGTTTATTGTTGTCTTAGCATGATCCGTACCCTGTATATGCCTTGTCCAGCACCTCCCATGTGCCACTGTGGACCTCTGGATTGCTCTGATGCTGAATACCCTTAACTGTCCACCACCCCACCTGATAGAGAACAAGGACTTTGGGTTACTTCCCCAACATCGCCCCCTATCAGCGGAAGCAGTTTGGAAATGCCATTGCCCATTTTTCCTTAGAAATTGAATGCAGAAGTTGACAATGGGGAAATGTAACAGTAAGCCACTTTATGCTTTGAATACAGCCCTTGTTGCTCTGGCACTGCAACATATTTGTTTCTTTCTCTTCCTCTCTCCCTGCTCCTCCCTAATCTCTCCCCCTCCCTAAACTCAAAGGAAACAGAATTGCCTTTCTTCCTCATCATAGGTGGATTTATCTGTCCCTGAGTACACACCCACTATAGGAAGGAAGTAATCCAGACTTTGGGGATGGCACCAGAGCATCTCAGAAATGACTGTCTCCCAAATTAACAAGTGAATGACAACTCCAGGCAGAGAACACGTGGAATGTAGCCTTTGAGTCACCTCTTTAAAAGCCCCCTGTTCCTGCTGATGGGCAGAATCACAGCCTCTGGAACAGGAATCTCCTGTGTTTCTCCTTTGCTAGCAAAGCAATAAATCTTCTTTTTCCTTTTTATCAAAATTGTGTCCTCATTATTGGATTGGCATCAGGGACAAGGACTGAGCTTTCAGCAATAACAGCACACTTCTGCAGAGTTCCATCCAAGAGCAAATAAGTGACTTACTATTCTGAAAAGTACAGGGCAGATTCTTATATGGAAAAACTGCCCTCAGGAGTGCATGTGAGACCCTGGTATGTGTAAAGGAATTTTCACTGGGCTCTCTTCACGCTGGCCGGCAGGTATGTGGGTTGGGTTAGCACACATTCCTTTCTGACTCATTACCCACAGCCCCTGCCCGTACCTCCTGAGTGCCTGAGGCACTTTTTCCAGCTTTCCCTGGACTGGGATGGAGATTGATGGTATCTTGGCACTCTCCATAGAAAAACTGGCTGTGCCCTTTTTGCACTTTCCTTTTGTGTCTTATTGTTGAGACTTGCTGCCAAGTTTTTTTTTTTTTTTTTTTTTCTGGTACTGGGGATTGAACCCAGGTCCTCACATGCTAGGCAAACACTCTCCCACTGAGCCACATCCCCAGCCTTTTTATTTTATTTTGAGACAAGGTCTCAGAAAGTTGCCCAGGCTGGCCTCAAATTTGCCATCCTCAGCAGGGCATGGTGGTGCACGCCTGTAATCCCAGTGACTCTGGAGGCTGAGGCAGGAGGATTGCTAGTTCAAAGCCAGCCTGAGCAACTTAGTGAGGCCCTAAGCAACTCAGTGAGACCCTGTCTCTAAATAAAATACAAAATAGGGCTGGGGATGTGGCTCAGTGGTGGAGTGCCCCTGGGTTCAATCCCCAGTACCAAAAAAAAAAAACAAAAAAACAAAAAAAAACTTGCCATTCTCCTCCTGTCTCAGCCTCCCAAATTGCTGGGGTTACAGTGCCTAGCCTAGTTTCCCAATTTTCTTAGAACCTAACTATGTATTGGTAAACAAGCTTTATAAAGGATATGTAATATTTTAATCAATTATAATACTCTGCCTATTGTAAGATATGTTATATATACTAGTAAGAGAAAAAAATTAACATGACAGTACCTGGGATTGCAGGGTGTATGCCACCACACTTGGCCCAAATTCTTTTTTTTTTATTTTTTATTTTTGTCTGGAGAGTGTCCAGAGGCACTTTAACCACTGGGCTGCATCCTCATTTCTTTTTATATTTTATTTAGAGGCAGATCTGGCTAAGTTGCTTAGGGCTTCACTAAATTGCTGAGGCTGGCTTTGAACTCATGATCCTCCTGCCTCAGCCTCTGGAGCTGCTGGGATTACAGGTGTGCATCACCACTCTAGGCCCCAAGTACTTTAAAATGGGCATGACACAGCAGCCACTGAGCTGGGAACTTTACCTGTCCCCAGCCTTGGTACACATATGTTCTTCTATCAGTCTGTTGGTCAACAAGTATTTATAGACCAGACAGTGAGATAGTAAAGGGGATCTGAGGATGCCACCCCAAAATACACTACTTTCGGGTAAGGATTGTTTTGAGCTAGTTCTCTGTCTTCTTCCTTTCTGTCTAGCAGGACATACATTTTCCTTTATGGAGGTGACATAAACTTCTATTTGTAAAGACATCTCCCTCCACTGCACCAGGAAGAGAATTACTCCAGAGAAAACTCTTTGCACTTGTGATTTATTTTATCTGTGTAATGACTTTGTTAAATAATCTTTATTCACCATACATTTTCTAGTCACCTTCCCATAATTTCCCTTTCATTATTTACCTTCTCTTCAGAAACCCTCCAAATCCTTTCCTTTGTCTAGCCTAAGTTGGTATATAGCTCCTATTGAAACGGATTGAATTTGAGTACACTGTCCCCTCAGTCTTAAGAGGAACTTCTCCTGCTGAGAGAAGGAAGCTGGACGGGCTATGAAACCCCCACCCTGACAGATACCAAAGAAGATAGGAAAAAAGATTGCTTCCTGTTTTGGTCTAATACTGGCTAACTAAATGTACATTTCCCACTTGTCTGACTACTCCTCTCCTTTCAAAGTTCTCCTAAGAGCTGGGGATGTGGCTTGGTGGTAGAGTGCTTGCCTAGCCTGCACAAGGCCCTGTGTTCAATCCCAAGCACTGCAAAATAAATACATCCTTGCTGATTTTCAGATGGAACTGATACAATGAAGTTTCTTCTATCTTCCTTCAAAGTTGGCTCTGAATAGACCCTGTTTTCCTACCTATTTGATTCCAGATGTTTCTGGAGCAGAGAGGGTTATGGCTTAGCCTCTCTGTGCCTGGTTACATTTTCAGGGCTCAGAAAATATTCTAAGGTATGGTGCCTTGGCATGCTGAATTCTTTGTTCCTCCTTTATTTCATTTTATTGTAGAGCTGGGAATTAAACCCAGGGCCTTGTATACTAAGCAAGTGCACTACTCTTGAGCCACATTGCCAACCCCTAAATTCTTTGAATTAAAAGAGATCATAAGACCTCAGAAAGAGCCTCAGAGGCAAGGTCTCTCTGACTTTCTCTGGCCCTTCTGTCTCCTACCCCTTTTTCTCTCCTGAAGCACTTGTTCTTCTATTGTTCTTTTAGTTTCTTGTAAGAAACTTCCTCAAGGTGGGTCATAGAAACTAGAAGCCCTCTCCTCCAAAGCACTGGACACTTCCTCAAGGTGGGTCATAGAAACTAGAAGCCCTCTCCCCCAAAGCACTGGAAAGGTCACTCTCTGCTTTTTCCTTGAAACTCCTCATTCTTTATTGGTCCTGTCTGAGCACAGGGAGAATAAAAGCTACACAGAGAGGCCAAGAAGAATCTGAACCAGATAGGCCTCAATGGGTTCCTCTCTTTATTACGTGAGACCATGTCCTTTTATCCAGTTACATGGCCGTCCATTCTTCATTGAACCTAAGCATAAGAATGGATAGTTTTGCCCTGGGACTTTAGCTCTTTAATCTGAAGTCTGCTGTGTCATGTAAAATTTTAATTAAATAAATTTGGTTAAGCTTTTCTCTTGTTAACTTGTCCTTTGTTATAGGGGTATTGGCTATGATCCTTATGATGGACAAGGGGATCACATCCCTAACACCCCAAATGCTAACTACATCTTTGAGTTACCTTTCTTTCTGGACTCCTGTGCATATGTATGTAATTAAATCAGTTTTTTTTCTCTTGTTAATCTTTTATCAGCTTGATTTGTGGGCTCCAACAACTGAAGTGGGCTTCTAGGATGACTTAGAGATTCATAGACCACAGCAGATGAGGCTATCTTCCCATATCTGAGTAGAAGGCTCAGTGGCCTATGGGAATCAAAAATAAGGATGGAGCTCCAGGAATGGCCTGAGAAAAAGAGACCCAAATTTAGTATCTTGAATCTTGAAAAGAGGCTGAGGGAGAGGAGGAAGGGAGGGAGAAAGAAGTCATGTGATTTGACTCTGCTCTTTTGCCTCAGTTTCCTGGGAGTTTTTCATTGACTTCTGTGTCCTGTTGCTCTGTATCTTCTGCAAAGGAAAGATGAAATCTACTACCATGTAGGTGATGGAGTTCAGAATGGGGTAACCCTAAATATGGCACATCAAAGAAAATGGCCAAAGGAAGTCACTGTCACTTTTCCCCACCCTTCTCCCCTGAAGCAAGTCAGAAGACCCTCATATGAGTGGTGCTCACTTTAGATCCAGAGGAAAGGACGGAGTACCCTTATCTCCAACGACATAGGTACACGGAGAAGACTCAACAAACAGGCCTTACTAAGTCCTCTCTGCAGTTGAGTCCCAGTAGATACTCTTTGCCCTAGCATATTTTTCCATTATTGTCTACTATTCATCAAATCTACCATAAGAATATTCAAGTTTACCTGTTTCTTTTGGTCTTCTTTTCCTTATAAAGGCTCTTATGTTATGTAAAACTTACATTAAACAAATTTCTATGAATTCTATGCTCTTCTCTTGCTAACCTGTTTTTGTTATGGGGCCTTGGCTATGAACTGAGGATAGGTCAAGAAAAAGACATTTTTTTCTTTGCCTAGATGGGTCTAGATGCAATTACCACCATTGTAGTACTTCACTAGCCTTTGACTGCTCAGGAGAAGGGTTACAGGATTTGTCTCACTCTCCATGTCTTTTTTGTTGTTGTGTTTGTTTTTTTTTTGGAACCGGGGATTGAACTCAGGGACACTCAGCCATTGAGCCACATTGCCAGCCCTATTTTGTATTTTATTTAGAGACAGGGTCTCACTGAGTTGCTTAGGGCCTCGCTAAGTTGCTGAGGTTGGCTTTGAATTCATGATCCTCCTGCCTCAGCCTCCCAAGTGCTGGGATTACAGGCGTGCGCCACCACACCCGGCTCTCCATGTCTATTCAACATGTGTTTTAGCTTTATGCTGAAAGAACAGTGATTTGAACTCTCCAGAGAGGCCCATTTAGCGTGTTGCTTATTCTGAGACATAGTAAGTAAGACCCTCATGGTCATGCGTGCAAAGTATACATCACACACCTAAACAACCCCAAGGATCACTGTTTCATGCCTTCCTTGCTTTGCCTTACCAAGTCTCAGAAATTCAGAATATTCCCTAGATACAGGCATTCTCATTATTCTGAAAATTCATTTTTCTCTTCTCCTACATGGTACTTCTTAAACAAAGTGACTGTATAACACTAACTATAAAGTCATGGTCAATGAAAGAAAATGACTTCTCCATCCCAAATTTTTAGGGCTAATAACACAGATCCAGGGACTCCTGAGCTGTCAGAGGGAGGTAGTAGACTAATTTTCCAGTGAAACCAAGCAAAGAGAGCCATCATTACAGGAACTATATTTATTGTTGACTTTTATGTTTGCAATTCAATTCTATGAATCAAAAAAGTGAAGTTCCCACTGGTTCTATATAGCAGGTGATAAACCACAACATTGTTAGCCACAGCTTTTTTCTCTATGAGTAGTGGCCTTCTAAGAAAGTACATATTTGGGGTTTTGCAATACCTGACAGGTTGTAAATAAGAGTTTTTCACTTGCGAAACAAAAGTGAAGCAAGAAATCTCTACATCTGAAACATTTCTTTTAAAAATTCTTTTTGGTGCTGGGGATTGAACCCAGGGCCTTGTTCATTCTAAGCACAAATACTACCACTGTGCTACACCTCCAGCATTTTCTTTTCTTTTCTCTTTTTGAGACTAGGTCTCAGAGTGTCACTGTGTCACCCAGGAGGAACCTCTGGGTGCAAGTGATGCTTCTGCTTCAGGCTTCTGAGTATTTGGGACTAAAGGTGTGCACCACTGTGCCTGGCTCATCTGAACATTTTTGAGGGTGATATGTTTACCAAAATGACCAGTTATTCTATAACTAACTTCAATTTCTATGGTTTACATTAAGGAACCATACATGAAAATATCCAATTTTGATTACAAACTACCTCCTGTGAATTATCTGTGATGTCTGCATTGATTTCCCCCTGAATATTTGTATACCCAGGATGTTTGAAAACTTGGAAGCCAATTCTCATGACATAAACAATTTTTTGTGATACCTTTCCATGTTAACCTGTGGTACCTAGAATATTTTCTTCTCTCATATGATATCTTTGACTCCATTTTGCTATAATTCTCAAAGTATACACTCTATTTTCCTATATTAACTCCAATTCCCACACAGTGAGGGCAAATCACAGGGTAGCAGAGAGGAAAAACAATTGCTTTTCCTCCATGAAGACTTTCCATCCAATTCCATCTCTGTTCTGTGGATACTATTTTGTGTTGAGGAAATATTAGGACTCACAATCTGATCTCCTGGATTTAATTCATAATTACTTAATACTGGTGTCTTTTTTCCCCCAACACTGGGAATTGAACCCAGGGACGTTCTAACAGTGAGCTACATTACCAGTCCTTTCAATTTAATTTTTTAAAAAAAATTTGAAACAGGTTTTCACTAAGTTGCTGTGGCTGGCTTCAAACTTGTAATCCTCCTGCCTCAGCCTCCCAAGTCTATAAGCATGTGCCACTATGTCCCACAGGCTATTGCCCTTTGAAAAAAGAAAAAAAAAACCTCCAAAACTCAAAGAAGCAAAATGGCAAGTCATTTAGAACTTACATGTTTTTCTCCTTCTTTGTCCCAAGGTTCAGTTCACATGCATCACATTACCAAAAGAGGATTTTGTCCTTATTTTTGAAAGATGAGTTTGTAATGTTTTACAGATCTGCTCAGAGTTGTATCTAGTTTTTCTGTGTGTCAGTCAACCTGCTATATCTGTGATGAAAACAGGTATCATGGGTGTGTAAATAGATTTGGAACCAAATCCAAACAAAAAATAAAGACTCCAAAAATTCAGGACTCTCCAGATTCTGTCTGCCTTTCACCTCCTCATTTCTACACCTCCTGCTCTCTAGTGATTATCAAGGTGACTGAAGCCCCACGCTCCAGATTTTGTCACAAAGCCAGTTTTCTTTGTGGGTGCCTTGATTCTGAAGATAGAGAATCATGAGATCAGATAAAGCCACGTGGAGGGCTGAAAGTTAGTTGGAATGACGCTCAGGGCACAGTTTATGCTGGTGGAGCATTTCCTGTGTGCCCTTTGAAACCTCTGAACTAAGCTCTTCAAAGTGAGAGCCAAATTATTCTGTCTTTCCACTGCTTATCATCTTTTTTTTTGCCACCCCCACCCTTAATTGACTGAGCCAACATTGATTTATCAAAGCAAAAGCATTGCTCTGACTGAGTCATAAGTTATACTTTTACCTGACATTATCTGGCCCTTTAGAAATGAAAGCATAAAATAATAGAGGTTTTGTGTACAGGTCTGCACACACACGCACATATGTGTGTCTGTTTGCTTCATTCATCATGCTCTCGAAACTTCTGCTGTTTTTTCTACTCCACCCACCCACTTTCACTCACAGTAATTTCTTAAAGAATTATGATTTTTCATGAGTCAATGGGTCATTTTTCAAATTGAATCCTGTTAACATCAGTTGCAAAAGCTTGTTTTTCAGAAGTTCCTCTTTCTGAAACTTTGTTTTAGGTCAGAAATTGTATTTCTCTTTAGAAAGTTGGTGTGGCAAGAGGAAACTGAAACTCATCTCTGGGTGTGTGTTGGTGCTAATTTGCTATATAATCAAATAGGGATATAGGTCAATAAAAGCTGTCCTTTGATCTCTTGCTACAAAGGATTCATTGTAAATACATTATTGGATAAGACATTACAACTTTGTAACTACCCCTGGCAAACAGTGTTCTGTGCCTCCCTTTAGCACAAGTGATATATCTGGTTTCTGCTTTTCTGGATTCTATTTGGATGATTTGTTTATTTTTTAAAATAGGTACCAATGGTATACTTTCATCTGGCCGGGGTGTCCCTATAGAAGGAAAGAACTCAGGTTAAAAAAAGTGGCCTTAAAACAACAATAACAGTAGCAACAACCCAAACTTAGCAAATGGATGTTATAAAACCAAAAGAGGCCAATATTCCTATAGATAACTATCTGAGTTAACGCCTGTTATTATGCGTCTAGCCCTGGCCAAGACATTGTAAAGAATACCAAAGGTAAGATCAATGAACTCGAAAATGCTTACACTCCTGTTATGGGATGAAAGTACTGAAGTAAATAATTTCCATTAAAATGGGAATAAAGCTTTCTATCATAAGAGCATGGTATTTTTCAGGGAAACAGAACTAATATGTTATGGCTGTAGATAATACATTATCACAGGAGGAGGAGTAGAATATCAGTAGTTGTGGCAAGAGATTTGGCAGGATTCAAATATTGAAAGGGATTTAGATGCTGAGCAAAAGAGTTTTAATCTTATTTTGTGGATAATGGGCAATTAACTATTGAAGGACTTTCCATAAGAGAATGACACAATTTGCATTTGAGAAAAATTACAGTCATCACAGAGGGTGGTATTGAAGGATATAAAGATGTCTTCATTTAGAGGAGAGGGTAGAACTTGATGGGAGACTACAAAGGTCCTGAGTTCAATCCCCAGTACCAAAACAAAACAAAACTTCAATTGAAAAGTTAAATTTCTGTTGAGTTAAGCAGATACTAGCTAAACCCATAAAATTCTGTAATTTAAAAATAATTTAAAAAGACTACTTCTACCATATCTCTCTCACTCAATGGAGATGTGCTTCCTTTTACTGATAAATGTATAATCTCTACAACTAAAGCAGAGCAACCACGTGAAAAAGTAATTGTTTAAAGTCATAGGATCTATCTGAGACCTATTTGTCTCAACAAACAACCCATGGTGGCAGAGGATTTTTGAGCCAATCTCTACTGAGTGCTCATGTGGACCATAGGAGGTTCTGGGAGAACAAGATAAAGGTGATAAGGCCCTTGACCATGTATTTCTGGTTTCCTGGGGTGGGTTAGCCTCCATGCCTTCCTCCTATGACCTGGCTTGTGAGACTGGAGGGCAAACAACAACCCAAAAGATACAACCTCCAAGTAACTTGAGTGTCAAAACAAATTTAAAAAGAAAAACTTTCTCTTTCTTCCCTCCCTTCCTGCTTCCCTTCCTTTCTTTTGTCAGTAGGAAAAAGCTTTTCCTCTCCCCTCTTAGGTTCAATATTTGGGTCTTATGAATTAAACTGACAAAAGACAAATAAAATAAAAGGTACAATTTGCATTTAATATGTTTATATGCACTGCAGTTCACAGAAAGTAAGTGAAACTCAAAAAAATAGTTATAATGGGGCCTTATATATCATTTTAACAAAGGGCAATAAATTGAGGGAAAGTCTCTAGAAAATAGATGGGGAGAAACTAATGAAAGACTACAATTATTTTAGTAAGGTCTATTTATGTAGAGTGGTCTGAGTGTTGACCACCCATCTGTACTGATAAGAATTGCTCTTCTCTCCCAGATAGAGGGCACCTCTATTACAAGAAATTTATGTCCTGCTTCTTGACAGATAAGGAGATGGCAGAAAACTTTTCCTGCATCTGTTGATTCTCAATTGCTTTTTAATTCAAAATAATCCTTATGCTAAAGTGGCATGTTTTGGGGTGGCATATTCTGGTCCCCTCCACTTTTAATTTTATTTTTTTTGAGATGTGTGTGGGTGTGGGGTGAGTTGTTAGGAAGGTGTAGATCATTAGATCCTCAACATAAGTGATTTATATTCCATGGTTAAAGACTACTTCTCATATACTATTTAGATGACATCCTTGCAGAGTCTATACAGATTGCTGTCATAGTTAGCTTTCAATTTCAGGCCACTCACTTAAGTCAAGTTGATAATATAATAAGTGATAATGCATATGAAAGCATTTATAATCCATAAGTGCTTAGGAAATATGAATAATATATGATTTTAGTTTTTATATATTGAAATCAATCTTTTCAAAAGTGACTTCTCTGCTATTTCCTATAAAGGCAGTGCCACCCCCTTTCCCCTGCCTAACCTCACTCCTCACTGTGGGTCATGGGGGAAAATTGGAGCAAGGGAACAGCCTTTTTCTGGTTCACAATGAAAATCAAAAGCGGTCCTGAAGTTTCTATGACTCTCATTTTTACCTTTCTTCCTTCCTTCCTTCCTTCCTTCCTTCCTTCCTTCCTTCCTTCCTTCCTTCCTTCCTTCC
>JAJEJO010000253.1:647796-664273 GCA_020662805.1 Glaucomys volans | reverse complement strand
TCTTTCTTTCTTTCTTTCTTTCTTTCTTTCTTTCTTTCTTTCTTTCTTTCTTTCTTTCTTTCTTTTTCTTTCTCTTTCACTAGGGACTGAACCCAGGGCTGCTTACCCTCTGAGCCACATCCCCAGCCTGTTTTACTATTTTATTTTGAGACAGGGTCTTGCTAAGTTACTTAGGGCCTCGCTACATTGTTGAGGCTGACTTTGATCCAGAGCTGCTGGGACTACAGGCATGAGCCACTGCTCCCTGGTTGTCATTTGTTTTTACTTATTTATGTTATTGCAGTACTGGGGATTGAACTCTGTGTGCTCTAACACTGAGCTACATCCCTTTTTATTTTTCATTTTTATTTTGAGATGGAGTCTTGCTAAATTGCACAGGCTGGCCTCGAATTATAATCCTCTTGCCTCTGCCTCCAAAGTTTTTATTATTTACCTAGATATACATTGCAATCAGCATGCATATGTATACAACACACTCTCATGAGGAAACCCAATCAGCAACGCATCACTGGATTGTAGCAGTAACCTTAAATCTGTTGTGCTATGGTTTGGATCTGGAATGTTCCCCAAAAGTTCATTTGTTGAAGACTTGGTTTCAATGCAGTGATGTTCAGAGGTGGGGCTTTGGGGAAGCAATTGATTGGATCATGAGGGCTCTACCCTAATCAATGGATTTATCCACTGATGGATTAATAGCTGAGGAGGCTATTGGGAAGTCGTGGAAACTGTAGGTGAGGTATGGTTGGGGGAAGTAGGTCATGGAGGGGTGTGTCTTGGAAGGGTATATCTTGTTCTTCTCTCTTTCTGTTTCCCAGCCACCATGCTGAGAGCAACTTTGCTCTGCCACCCCTTTGACCATGATGCTCTGCCTCACCACAGGCACAGAAACAAAGAAGCCAGCTGATTACAGACTGAAGCCTCTGAAACTGTGAGCCAAAATAAATCTATCCTCCTTTGTTTTTCTTAGCTGTTTTGTCACAGTGGTGGAAAGCTGACTAACACATGCTCTAATCTGTAAGAGAGCAGATCACTCAGAAACTTCCATTCTTTATTATTGTTAACAAAGGATTTATGATTCACCTCCGTAAGTGACCCCCAGCAACACCTGTGATTGTGACTAACTATTCCTTCCCTCACTTTGTGATCAAGCAACAGAATTGTTCTGTCTTCCTTTGCATTGACTCCAGTTCCAGGAAACTTCCAGATCTTTTCTGTTCAATAGGGTTTTATTCAATTCCACAGACATTAAATACATAATATGCTCAGATCCTCAAATGGGTTTCAGGGACACAGACATAAAGCAGCTTCCACCTTCTGGATGCTCACAATAGAGTGACAAATTGCTTCCAAAGTGTTCTCCCTAACTCCCTTTATCTTTGTTTCATTGGTCCCTTTGGGTCCAAGGTTTCTACCACTGAGGTCCTAGCAAGGCTTGTAGAGGACCTTTCAGAGGTGTCTGATATCCCTCTTCTCATAACCCTCTATTTATGTTTCAGCAGTGCTGGAGATGGAACCCAGGAACACATGCTAGGCAAGCATTCTACCACTGAGCCACATCCCAGTCCCCTCTTATAGCCCCTTGGGCTTGCATTTACTGAGGCATGTTGTATCGCATCTTAGTCTATACGCCAGGTACTATGATCTTAATTCTGTTTCTCACATCCCAATGAAGTAGGTGCAGATGTCAAAACTAAAGCGAAACAAGCCCAGTAGCTTGTCCAAGTTCATATAAGCAGTAATAGAAGAGCTCTTGCCTGAACTAGGCAGTCTGACTCCAGAATCTTTGTACTATTCCAAGAGTTAAGTAAAATGTGGCACCCACGGTTCATAACCATAAACACATATGTGGCATTTAAGCAAATATGTGATTTGTCCATGATCATTTCGAAGACACTTCTGATTCCATGTAGTCATGATTCATTATCCTGGGTTTTAAGAATATACCTTCTCAAGGTGTACCAGGCTACTAGTCTGATTGATTGAGCACATTTCCTGTGAGGTCCCTCAACCTGTTGATGACACAGGGCCCCATGCCAGAGCCCATACAGTGACTCCAAGCATGGGCCAGAGCCCCATAATCTGAGCAAAACTTTTCATGGAGAAACAGCCTCCAGGTATATATGAGGAGGCTTTGTCTTGCTTGGTATCTGTTATGAGAACCAAAGGTTGCCTGCTCTACTAAGATGAAATCAATGAGAGGGATATTTCACAGATGGAGACATCAGTATTAGCTGTGTGGTTAATCTGTAGCACCTGCCACCTGTGACCCTTCATGGAGCTTTGAATCCTGTAAATACAAATGGGTTTTTCAATCCACTTTGCATTTAAAATTGCCCAGATCTGGAAGAAATTGGCGGTTACCATGGTAGCCAGCCTACATAGCAGAAAAATTGTTAATGTATTATTTTCTTTCCATTGGTTTCAATTAATAACTCATGGGGAGCTTCTACAGACCCTGAATATGCAGAGATTCACAGGCTAAGAACTGAGCACATAATCTCCCTCTCAAATATGAAAGGGTAAGGCCAAGGTTTGGACTGGTCACGCAGGGGACCTGGGCCTCTACAAACAGTATTAAGATATAACCAGAGCTAGAAAAAACCCAAAGGAATATAAACCTGCCATGTGATCAAAAGTACTCATGCAAACATGCATGAGGTCCTGGGTTTGATACCCAGCACCAAGCAAATAAAAACGAAGAGTATTCACTGATACTCAAAATGAGAGGCTCAGTGTTGGAAGAAGCAGGGTTTATCTTCCTGTTAAAAAGTGTCCATCTGCTTTTGGTTCCTTTTTTCCTGTACTAGCTGCTTTTGTATTAAGTGGCTATTTTCAAATGTATCCCCCCCTTTTTAAAGCTACATTGAGTCTTTTAAATTTATTTCATTTTACTTTTTGATACTGAGGATTGAACCCAAGAGTGCTTTATCATTGAGTACATCCCAAGTTCTTTTATTTATTTGTTTGTTTAATTTTGGGGAACTGGGGGGTTGAACTCAGGGGTACTCGGCCACTGAGCCACATTCCCAGCCCTATTTTTTATTTTATTTAGAGTCAGGGTCTCACTGAGTTGCTTAGCACCTTGCCCTTATTGAGGCTGGCTTTGAGCTCGTGATCCTCCTGCCTCAGCCTCCTGAGCCACTGGGATTACAGGAGTGCACCACCATGCCCAGCTCCTTTTATTTTTATTTTATTTTATTTATTTATTTATTTATTGCGGTGCTGGGGATTGAACCCAGGGCCTTGTGCTTGTGAGGCAGGCACTCTATCAACTGAGCTATATCTCCAGCCCTTATTTTTATTTTGTGAAAAGGTCTTGCTAAATTGCTAAGGCCAGTCTCAAACTTGTGATCCTCTTGCCTCTGCCTCCAAGTGACTGGGATAACAGGTGTGCACCCCCATGCCCAGAGAGTTTTTCTTTAAATTTATTGTTTAATCTAGAAATTATAATACCAATCTTAATTTATTACACTGCATTTGAGATTTCTCCTAACTTAATTCTAGTAAATATAGTAACTTTTCTATACCAGAGCTCCTTTCCTTCCTTTTTCTTTGTGTTATGGTGTAGGAAAGAATTTAACTTTACCCAAAGAGACTTTGGGTCTTTGATCTTGATTTCTAGGAGTTAATGTCTAAATCCATGGCGTGTCATGCTTAAGAGAACTTTTAAATTTAGGGTGGTGGCTGGCCATGTTAGAAAGTCTAATGATGTGCTTTAGGGTGGAAGTATTAGTTTGACCTCCTGGAGATAATGGAAATTGTCATTAGCTAGATGGGCAATCAGTGATGGCCGTGTTGGTTTTCCAGTAAGGACTCTTACTACCAAGTTTCAGGGTGAGTTTTCTCAGGTGGTGATACTTTGTGTGTTATACATCAATGAAGGGAAAGTAACACTGTCCGTGGCTCTATAGAAAGAAGACAACAGAAGTTTGCATTTGAAACTTTCCAAACTGGCTCTATGCACTTCTTTTCTTGGCTAATTTTGAGCTGTGTGCTTTCCTTGTACTAAGCCATAAGTATAACAGCTTTGGTGAATTCTGTGAATCTCTGCAGTGAATATGAAACCTGGCAGTGTTTTTGGGAAACCCTCAAACTTGCAATTGATATCAGAAGTGAGAGTGGTCTGGCCAGGTGCGGTGGTGCACACCTGTAATCCCAGCAGCTCGGGAGGCTGAGGCAGGAAGATCTCGAGTTCAAAGCCAGCCTCAGCAAAAGGAAGGCCCTAAGCAACTCAGTGAGACCCTGTCTCTAAATAAAATATAAAATAGGGCTGGGGATGTGGGTCAGTGGTGGTTGAGTGTCCCTGAGTTCAATCCCCGGTAACCCACCCCCTCAAAAATAAGAGAGGGTGGTCCTTGTTTGTATGACTTGCTCTAACTGTGCATTTGGCTTACTTCTGTTGTTTCTAATGTTACATATAACATGCCAATATTACAACCCAAATAATTCAGTATTATAATTATAGCTCTATGCAATCTTATCTTTGAATAAAAGTCAGAAAAATAAAGAGAATATATATTTATAAAGCATTTTCTATTGGCCTATTTATTTGCCATTCCTGGTACTCTTCATTTCTTCCTATAGCTTTGAGTTAATCATCTGGTGTTACTTCCTTGTTCCTATATAACTTCTTATCCTTCTCCCTCCTTTGTCCTGTGATTGTCATATTATGTATCATCTCTCTGCATATTGTAATATTTAATTATTGTTTTATGCTATTATTTTTCACATATGCTCAGAGAACAAAGGAGAAGTGGAGAAGCCACATAATTATGCCTTTAAAATAATTACAACACAATTATCTTTACCAGTGCTTTTTTTTTTTTGGAGTGAATCATATTACTGTCTTCTGTCATTTCTTTTTGGTCTGAAGAACTTCCTTCAGCATTTCTCAGAAGGCAGGGCTGCTAACAACAAATTCTCTTGGTCTCTATCTGGTAATGTCTGTTTCACTTTTGTTTCTGAAAGATATTTTTTGTGGTGCTGGGGATTGAACCCAGGGCCTTGTGCTTGTGAGGCAGGCACTCTGCCAACTGAGCTACATCCCCAGCCCAAGATAGTTTTGCTGCATATAGAATTCTCTGTTGACAGATTTCTTCTCTCTTTGCCCTTGGTATCTTCCCCCCTTTTTGGCTCCTTTATTTATGATGAGAAGTTGATTATTAATCCTATTGTGATTCCTTTGTACTTCATGAATCATTTTCTCTTGTTGCCTTTAAGATTTTCTTTGTCTTTGCTTTTGACTATGTTGTATTTAGGTGTATGTCTCTTTGTATCCTACTCAGAGTTCACTGACTTTCTTGGATGAGTTTCATCATTGAAAATTGGAGTCAGGCGCGGTGGCGCACGCCTGTAATCCCAGCACTTGGGTGGCTGAGGCAGGAGGATCGTGAGTTCAAAAGCCAGGCTGGCTTTTGAACTCACGATCCTCCTGCCTCAGCAACTTAGTGAGGCCCTAAGCAACTCAGTGAGACCCTCTCTCTAAATAAAATACAAAATAGGGCTGGGGATGTGGCTCAGTGGCCGGGTGTCCCTGAGTTCAATCCCCAGTACCAAAAAAAAAAGAAAGAAAGAAAGAAAGAAAATTGGATGTTTTCATCAAATTTGGGAAATTTCTTCAGGTATTTGGGTGCCTCTTTCTCTTTGTCCTTCCTTTCTAACATTTTCATTTTTCATATATTGGTGTGCTTAATTGTGTCTCACGTGTCTCTGAGGCTCTAATCATTTTCCTTCTTTATGTTATTCAGATTGTCTAATCTCAGGCTGGGGATGTAGCTCAGTTGGTAGAGTGCTTGCCTTGCATGCACAAGGCCCTGGGTTCAATCCCCAGCACCAAAAACAAAAACAAAAACAGATTGTCTTATCTCTTTTCATCTATCTTCAACCTTCCAGATTTCTACTTCCACCAGCTTAAATTTACTGTTGAGTCCTTTAAGTACTTTTTAAATTTAATTTTTGTACTATTCAATGCTATATTTTCTTTTTTCTCTTCCTCCCTCCCTCCATCTCTTCCTCTCCCTTTCTGTCTTCTTCCCTCCCCATCTCCTTCCTTATTTGCTCCTTCCTTCCTTCCTTCCTTCCTTCCTTCCTTCCTTCCTTCCTTCTTTCCTTTCTCTCTCTCTTTCTTTCTTTCATATACTGGGCAAGTACACTATAACTGAGTCACATTCCTAGCCCCCAATATTATATTTTCCCTTTGGTTCCTTTAAAAACATTTGTCTCTTTACTGGTAGTTTTTATTTCATGAGCATTGTACTTTACTTCCTTAGGCATGCTTCCTTTGTTAGGTTTTGTTTGTTTCTTTGGATGGTACTGGGGATCGAACTCAGAAGGGCTTTGCCACTGAGCCACATCCCCAGCACTTTTTATTTTTTATTTAGAGACAGGGTTTCACTGAGTTGCTTAGGGCCTCACCAAATTTCTTAGAAGGCTGGCTTTGAACTTGTGATCCTGCTGCCTCAGCATCTGAGTCGCTGGGATTACAGGTGTGCACCACTGCACCCAGCTGGCTTGGTTTTTTTTTTTTTTTTTTTTTTTTGGTGGTGCTAGGGATTGAACCCTGGGCCTTGTGCTTGCAAGGCAAGCACTCTGCCAACTGAGCTATATCCCCAGCCCCATGGTTTGGTATTTTGAACATATTTATAGTAGCTGGTTTAAAGTCTTTTTCTGTGAAGTCCAATATCTTGGCTCCCTCGGCGATAGTTCCTATTCCCTGATTTTCCCTGAGTATGGGTCAGCTTCCTGTTTCTTTGCTTGGGTTCAGGGTTGGCCACACTAGAAAGTATAATGATATGACTTAGGGTGGGGTCTTCATCCATTTTTGGAAAATTGGACATTCAGGGAATATATTCTCTGGATTTTAATTTCCATGTTCCTCATTGTCCCCATTCAGGCTTCTTGTTGGTGCTGCTATGTTTTTGTTTACTGGCTTGCTGATTTATTTAGTGACTTGCCTGAGCTAATTCTATTTGTTCCACAATGTGCAGCTTATGATGTGACTGCTCAGGTTTTTTTCTTGTTCTTATTTTAAGCTTGGCTTCCTAGGAATCATCCTTGAGCTTAATAACTTATAGGTCAATCTATAATTGGCCAGGGGCTATGCTTATGGCCCTTGAGTCAGTAAGACTTTCACCCTTTGCTGTTAAGATCTGTGTGTGGCTTGGGAACTACTTTCAAAGTGCAGAGGATTTACAAGTATGTTCTACATTTACGAGTATGTTCGTGTTTTCAGGAACTGGGAGCTCACAAGTAGCTTCTCTGGATAATCCCAATAGTGCACAGTCTTAGGCTTGGAAACAGATTTCTGGAGCACCAGGTAAGAGTGTGACCTTAGTAGGGGTTTCTTTTTCTCTCCCCAGATCTCCATATTAAACTTCCAGTTGGTCTGCCATCCTGTTTGCCTATATTAATATTGCAGAGCAGTTAGCTTTCTCTAATTGTTATCCAGTATGATCTCCACTGTTTTCAACAATACACCCAGGCATAGGTTTCTCCACACTCTCTTCCAAATAAAGGTGTCCTTCTCAGGAAAGGTCTCAGATATACTCATCTATATGATTTCTAATGCTTCCACAACATAGGGAGAGTTGGAGTCACAGGGACACAGAGAAGCTGCTGTTCTGCATGGCCTGCTTTTCCTTCCCAGAGTCAACCTTCTGCATCATGGATCTGGCTGGAACTGTGGGGTGCAAGTGAAATGGGGGAAGGACTAGTCTTCTTTTGCCACCTTACCTTGAGTGGAATTACCACATTATAGAAAATAGAGCTGGAGGGTGAGAACTGCTGGTCTCCATGGGTAGCCCCATCCACCCATGACAGATCTGCAATAACACAGACATAGGGGGGCCAGGACAGCACCTAGTTCAAATGTCACAGGCTTCCATTGTTCTTGCTGGGATGCAGTATATTTTCTTCAATTAATGCTTCTCAATTTATTGGGTGTCCATTTGGTCAATTTCCAGAGTCTTTAAATAGTTGTTTTTGACAGTCTTCCCTAGTGTTATCCCTATTTCTCTGAGAACATCATTTGTCAAACTCTTTACACTAGTCCCACCTTCTCCCCCAAGGTGTTTTGACAGCAATAGCTGAATACTTCCTGTTCTGTGAAAGCTTCAATTTCATGGAATTTGGAGGAAAATATAAAAATTCTTATGGAAATTTGAAGGTTAGCTCTGTCTGATTGCATTCCCTGGTGAGGTATGCTCTTTGTATCCTTGACGAAGTGAATGTTTTCTGTTATGCCTCATGGAGCCCCAACTGAGTTCTTGAGTGACCCCTAATACATTGGCCTTGTGTCTCTGTTGCAAGTGTTTGGCAGAGTGAATAGAACTTGTGCATCTCTATCCCAGAGAGGCCTAACAATCTGATGACTGAATGTCCATACCCTTTTATGGGGCCCTGCACTGCACCAAGTGCAATGAGCAGACACACTTAGGCCTCTATGTCCCAATTGCATGGGTTTTACTCTCTTGTCACTGGCCTGGATTAATGCCCCAGTTACCTTTGGTCCAATAGGGATCACACAATATATATTGGTATTGATTGTTTATGCCCCTGCCTATTTCATGTCAGACTTGCAGCCTTTTTGAGGGAGAAATACTTGTCTTATCCAGGAGACTATCTGGTAGACAATGGGAGTGGTAGAGCAGTTGGTCCTCCATATCTGCAAGTTCCACATCCTTGGATTCAACCAGCCATGGATTGAAAATATTTGAAAAACAATTGCATCTGTTCGGAACATGTACAGACTTTCCTTTCTTGTCATTATTCCCTAAAGGATACAATATGACAAGTATTTACATGGAACTTACATTATATTAGGTTTTATAAGTGTTCTAGAGACAATTTAAAGTATTTGGGAAGGTATGAATAGGTTATATGCAAATACTAGAACATTTTAATATGAGACTTGCTCAAGTTTGCATCCTGGGATTTTGGCATCTGCCAGAGGTCCTAGAACCAATCCTTGAAGATATCAAGAGATGCCTGTATTTACAATAGTAGTAGGTAAAGCATAATAATAATAATAATAATAATAATAATAGTAATAATAATACCTAAAATTAAGTACTTATGATCCAGGAATTGTTCCAAACACTTTATTCATTTGTGTTCATTTTCTATGTTAGCTTTTTGTTGCTGTGACAAAATACCTGAGGGAAAAAAATTTGAAGGAGAAAAGATTTATAGATTTTCTTTGGTTCATGGTTTCAATCCATGGTCACTTGGCCTCATCCTATTGGGCCTTTGGCAAGGCAGAATATCATGGTGGGGAATATGTGGTGGAGCAAAGGTGGTAACCTCATGGTGGCCCAGAAGAAGAGAGAGAGGGAGGGACAGAGGGAGGGAGGGAGAGGGAACCCAGGGCCTTGTGCTTGTGAGGCAAGCACTGTACCAACTGAGCTATATCCCCAGCCAAAAAAGGTAAGAACTTTTTAAAAAGAGCCACAATACTATTATTGCACTTTTAAAACATATTTTTAGTTGTCAATGGACCTTTATTTTATTAATTTATTTCTAGATTGTGCAGAAAATCAAACCCAGGGCCTCACACATGCCAGGCAAGTTCTCTACCACTGAGCCACAACCCCCAGCTCCTATTATTACACTTTTTTTTTTGAGCCAGTGATTGAACTCAGGGACGCTCGGCCACTGAGCCACATCCCCAGCCCTATTTTGTATTTTATTTAGAGACAGGGTCTCACTGAGTTGCTTAGGGCCTCGCTAAGTTGCTGAGGCTGGCTTTGAACTCGTGATCCTCCTGACTCAGCCTCCCAAATTGCTTGGATTACAGGCGTGTGCCACCACGCCTGGCTTCTAATAAATCTTAATTCAACTACTTTTGTCTGACTCTGGTGGTGCCGAACCCACTCTATTGAGCTTACATCTTTGGTCACCTGCTGCCTGCAAGTTTTAATTTATTTATATGCTATAAACATTGATGTGGCTGTGGCACTGTAGTATGCTAATTTTACGTCCTTTGGGTGTAAACTGAGGAGTGGGATAGCTGGGTCAAATGATGGGTCCATTCCAAGTTTTCTGAGGAATTGCTATACTGTTTTCCAGAGTCCTGTCTCAGTCTTTTGAGTAGCTAGGATTAGAGGTGTGTGTCATCACACCAGGCTAATTTTTACCTTTTGGAAAATAACATTAAAGAGTGAGCATCAAGTCAGGCAGGCCTCAACTAGACATATAGAGGGACTCAGAGGCGATCACTCACACCAGCCTAGTAATTGTGTACCCCTGGTCAAAGCCTTGAACTTACACCATCTTTTTCTATTTGCCTTGTACATAATTATGTGTTACCTTTTCCATGGTAACTCCACAAATTTCCCTTCTATCAAGTGATCATGTGGATGAGTCTTTTGGAAAGTAGCTCTTTCCTTAAAGCTGTGACTATTTTGTTGACTAATCTGTAGGCTCACAGGGCACACAGCCTCAGATTCTGCATTGCCATTTTTCATAAAAGATCAGAGAACAAAAGGCATGTGACGGTTCAAGAATTTTCCTGGCAGCTAGTTGTTGCTGCTTATTCTATGCATACAAAGAAAAATGGGAGGGATTTTACCTTTGGGGTCATGGTTACTTTTTAGACAGGGGCAAATGCATCTGTGAAACTACTGAGTCAAGGAACTTCCAGTTTTTAGGATAAAATTGCTCTGGGCTAGTGTAATTGATCTAGAATCTTCCCTCCCATCCTCAAATGGCCCTAAATCCTATTTAACCAATTCTCTCTTCTCAAAAGCTATTTCCCTTATATCACTGAAGTCAGATTATTCCATGTTATTAGTTTGAACCATACAAAATAGCTGACGCTTGATCATTTTTAATCTACAAATTATCCAACGAAATCTAGTTAGAGGTTTTCTTTTGAGAAAGAAACATCATAATGTATAAAAACTGGAGACAGTGCTACTTCTTGGACAGTCAGTGGGGTCAAAGGAAGCTGGAGGCAGGGGTCCCTAGTACTGTCACCAGGTGTGGGCACTGCCACTGGTGTGTAGATGCCTCACATCTTCAGTCTTAACCTGAGGAACAGATGTCAGTTGGAGCAGGGAGGAAAAACACTAGGCTCCAAGGAACATCAGCTTCACTAATGAATCACAAAACCCTACAAAGTCAAAGCAGGTTGTTGTGGTTGAAAAATGCAAAGCAACTGTGTCTTCATCAGAGTTACAAAACATTGCCCATATGCACATGCAAAGGAGCACTGTCAACCTGCTGCATTTCCTTCTCTTTCTTCACTTTAGCAAATGCTGAGCTTTGGTTTCCCCCCACCTTGTGTTTTTTATGGTAGTTGTTTTCCCAGATTAGTAAGGTTTGCATTTCCTCACATCCTCTCAGGCTGAGCATGGCTATTGCATGACTTGACTCAAAGCAGTAACCAAACCAAATCAAACAAAAACCCAGCAGCTCTGATAGAACATGTAGAAACTGGCTGGTTGGGAAACAAATGTGACCTTTTAATCTGCTAAAGAACGGGTCCTAAATTGATTCATGCCAGCAAATAACTAGGAAAATGAAGATCATAATGTGAATGGTTGACCTTTGGGATTGATTTAAAAGCTACTCATCGATGAAATTCTTTGGAATTTGTTGCTTTTTCCACAACCAGTGTGTTAAAAAGGAAAGACTCTCTTCTGTGTCCTGATGAAATTTGCAACAAATATAGCAATAAAAATGAGAAAAACTTCATTCAATTCTTGGTGCCCATCCACCTTTCCACCCAAAGGCAGCTTTTCTGCAGTGTCCCAATGTTATACCCGACGGAAATAAGATCATCCAAGCCGATCACATAAAGCCAAAAGAAGCCTTTATTTTAGCTGGCCAGCGAAGAACTCCCTTATACCTAAAAGTGGTGTGGAGGGGAATCGCACCTTAGTTCTTTGTCGCCAGCATTTATAGGGAGCGGGAAGGGATTAGGGTGGGGCTGACTCTCTTTCCTGATGGCACTCAAAAATCTTTTTTGGGGGGTACAACACTTTAATCTGTTTTCTGTTGCTATACCACCAAAAGATTGGCTTTTCTTTGATTCTGACTCTTTTTATGCCAACCATAAAGCGTCCAGGGGCCATATTAGTGATCAAGGTCTGCTTTGGAAAAATCTTACTTTACTTGAAACAGCCCTACAGAACATCCTGGAAATAGTTAACTAGCCTAGGCAACCAGATGCTCTCTAGAATCTCGGGATTCTAATGACCTGACTAGTTGTATTACATTTGTTGTAATAGTTTAATGTTATTAGATGCAGCAGTAGTAGATGTACTTTGATGAGCCTCTCAATTAACCAATTTTCTCTTGTGTAAAACTAGTACAATAACACTGCCTTAAAAAATTTTTATGACATGATGAATCTCACTGTTATTTTTATGTATAGTGCAGCAATTAAAAAAAAACTTTAAAAAACCCTAAAATTTTTATAAGAATGAAGATTATTCATTTATTTTGTGGTAGTGGAGATTGAATCCAGGGGTACTCCACCACTAAGCTCTATCCACAGACCTATTTATTCTTATTTTAAATTTTGAAAGAGGATATCACTAAATTGCTTAGGCTGGCCTCAAACTTTGGGATTGCAGACATGCACCACTGAATCTGATTGAGGATTAAGATTAGATTAGAGAACCTGGAACAGGGGCTAACACATAGCAGATGCTCAAGAAATGTTAATTATCTTTAACTTAAAAAAAGCAACCCACCAATTTAAAGCTGAAATCTAGCCTGGTTTGTCCATCATTCTAGGACCTTGATAGTCTTCCCCGACCCCCTGCCAAGGCAGCCTCCTGGGACCTAAGCTCAAAGTCTTCCAGCTTCAAGTACCAGTGTTGGGGGCTTCCAGCTGACTTTCTCCATATTTAGAGCAGCTGTTCAGCAGCAGCACTAGGTACTTGTTATAAATGCAAATTCTTAGGCCCCACCCCAGCCCAACTGGACCAGAAGCGCTGGAGATGGGGCCCTGGCAAGTTTTGACAAGTTCAGCTGGTGATTATGATGCAGTATGAAAACCACAGCTTTAAAGCCTGAGTCATGGCCAGACACAGTGGTGCACACCTGTAATCCCAGCAATCTGGGAGGCTGAGGCAGGAGGATTCCAAGTTCAAGGCAGCCTCAGCAATTTAGTGAGGCCCTAAGCAATTTAGCAGGATCCTGTCTCAAAATAAAAAAATTAAAAAGGGCTGGGGATGTAGCTCAGTGGTAGAGCACCCCTTGGCTTGGCTCAATCCCCAGTACTACCCCCCCCCCCGCCCCCGCAACACACAGTGTGAGCAGTGGAGGGAGCTGACGGGAGAGAGGAAGCCTAGCTTCTTTCTTCTGTCTTCTGGGGTCACTGTATTTCCTTTCTCTTCTCCTTCATCTGGAATAAAAGTGAGGAGAGAGGGAAAAAGACAAACAAACAAGCAAACAGACAACCCTCGCCATTGCTAGCAGACACACTTCATCCGGCCTGTCTCAGAATGTTTTCTGCTGCTAGTGACACAATACCACACATGGTGAGAAAGAAAAGAGGTTTATTTTGGCTCACAGTTCTGGTTCAAAGTCAAGGGCCCACATCTGGTAATAGCCTTCTTGCTCCAGTCCTGAGGCCAGGTGGCCCAGGGTATCACGTGGTAAGAAGCAGGGAACATCAGAGACCTGACCAAACTGTTTTTTATAGATAACAGACCCATCTGGAGATAACCCATTAATTGAATGAATGGATTAATATATTCATGAAGGCAGAGCCCTAATCACCTATTGCAGGTCCTGCCTCTGAATATTCTAAAATGGGGATTAATTTCAATGTGAGTTTCAGAGGAATAAACTATATGCAAATCACAGTATTCTCCCTCTATTCTTGAACATTTCCCTGCCCCCTCCCCAGGGACCCTGAGTTGCAGCTCCAGTAGGTCCCTTTGGTCCATGTGTTTTTATGCTTTTTTGAAGCAAATGTCAGGGTCATTATTTTATCTATCAATATTTCAGCATATGCCTCTAAAAGGTAAGAACTTTTTTTTTCTTTGTTTTTTTTGCGGTGCTGGGGACTGAACCCAGGGCCTTGTGCTTGTAAGGCAAGCACTGTACCAACTGAGCTATATCCCCAGCCAAAAAAGGTAAGAACTTTTTTAAAAGAGCCACAATACTGTTATTGCGCTTTTAAAACATATTTTTAGTTGTCAATGGACCTTTATTTTATTAATTTATTTATAGATTGTGCAGAGAATCAAACCCAGGGCCTCACACATGCCAGGCAAGTGCTCTACCACTGAGCCACAACCCCTAGCTCCTATTATTACACTTTTTTTTTGAGCCAGGGATTGAACTCAGGAACACTCGGTCACTGAGCCACATCCCCAGCCCTATTTTGTATTTTATTTAGAGACAGGGTCTCACTGAGTTGCTTAGGGCCTCGCTAAGTTGCTGAGGCTGGCTTTGAATTCGCGATCCTCCTGACTCAGCCTCCCAAGTCGCTTGTATTACAGGCGTGCGCCACCACGCCCGGCTTATTACACTTTTTAAAAAGGTAATAAAGTGGAACACAGTGTTGCATGCCTTGCAATCCCAGTGACTCAGGAGGCTGAGGCAGGAGGATTGCAAATTTGAGGCCAGACTCAGCAATTTAGTGAGGCCCTAAGCAACTTAGCAAGACCCTGTCTCAAAATAAAAGCAGGGGTGGGGGTCTGCTGGGGATGTGACTCAGAGATAAAGTGCCCTTGAGTTCAATCCCCAATACAAAGAAAAAATAAAGGTAATAAAAATTCCTTAATGTCATCAGGTACCTATTAAGTGTTCAAATTTACAATTTTGTCATAAATAGCAAAAATTATGTGCTTGAATCAGGATCCAGTTAAGGTCCATATATTATAATTGGTTAATAGGCTTTTAGGTCTCTTTACATCTGCAAATTTCTCTCTGTCTTCTTGCAATTGACTTATCATTTAACACACTCTCCTGTCCTCTGTACTACCTGTAAAATATTATCTGAACTAGAGACTTGATCAGATTCAAGTCCGAGGAATTTTTTTTTGGCAAGAATGCTCCATATGTAGTATTATACATAGCACATTTCACAAATATTAAAGATTATAGACTTATCGACTATTTTGAGCTAAGTTAATCCCCATTTTATCTCTATCACAGAAGATTCTTGAGATTCTATTATCTCCCAATATATTTTAAATCAATTTTAATCCTTCAGAAATTCATGACTTTTTTTCTGTAGAAGAATTCTATGTGTGCGTTTGTAACCGTAGGATGGGAAGGTATCAAACTCTAAACCTGACCAAGAGTCCATTCAGTAAGCAGTTAAAGCCTTTGTTCTGTGATTTGTTGGGGGCCATTCTTTCATTGGTACTTTACAATTACACATAATGGTGTGGTTTTTTTATGCCATATTTGTATGTTCACATAACATAATTTGGTCAGTCTTATTCCCCAGTTTGCAAATGTATATGGAAAAATTTTCCAGACGTAATATCTAGCATTAGTCGAATAATCAAAAAGTAATATAATTTTCATTAAGTTTCTAGTTCAGAATGTCTTAAGGTATTCCCACAGCTATAAGACATTCATCTATAACAACAAATTCATTTTCTTAATGTTTTCTACAAACTTTATTTCCATATCTAAAAACCAGATGACCTTTAAGAACACCATTCAAATCTGCCTGTTGGCTAATTGTAATAGAATGCTTTCCTAAAGTTCAACCTGAAAAAAAATACTGATTCAAATTATGTTTGCAAATGAATATGTTTCTAACGTGTTAGGTCACAAGAAAAGGAAATAAGATACCAATAATGTTTGATCATAAAATGCAAGGTTGACTTAAATTTCTATTAACTTCAGTTGGGTGTGGTGGAGCACACCTATAATCCCAGCTACTCAGGAGGCTGAGGCAGGAGGGTTGTACGTGCAAGACTATTTATTTCCAAATAAAAAATAAAAATGGCTGGGGATTTAGCTCAGTGGTAGAATGTTCCTGGATTCAACCCCAGTACTAAAAAACAAATTTCTATTAACTTCAAATATGAGCTTGGAAAAATCATTTCACCAGCTGCATTAGTTTCTATTGCTGCTGTAACAAGTTACCACAAACTCAGTGGTACAACAACGTAAGTTTGTAACCTTATAGGTCTGGAGGTCAGCAGTCCACTATGGTCTCAATTAAAATCAAGGTATGGGTAGGACTATATTCCTTCTGAAGCATCTGGGAAAATCTTTGCCTTTCCCAGCTTCTAGAGCCTTCCCACATTTCTTGGCTCATGTTTCCCACACTCCATCTTCAAAGTCAGCTGCCTGTGATGATGTTGGGCCTGCCTGGGTAATCCAGAATGTTCCCTCTTTTTTTTTTTGGTACTGGGGATTGAACCTAGGGGCACTCCACCACTGAGCCACATCCCCAGCCCTATTTTGCATTTAATTTAGAGACAGGGTCTCACTGAGTTGCTTAGGGTCTCGCTAAGTTGCTGAGGCTGGCTTTGATCTCGCGATCCTCCTGCCT
>JAJEJO010000253.1:635282-647696 GCA_020662805.1 Glaucomys volans | reverse complement strand
GGCTGTCCCCTCTATTTTACAGTGCCTGGTTAGCTATCTTAATTCCCCTTTGCCATATAACATAACAATCACATGTTCTGGGTATCAGGAAGTGGATGTCTTTGAGAGCAGTATTATTCTGCCTACCATACTAGCTATATAATGTTTGAGATCTTTCTAAATTTAATGAAACCAAAATAGCTGTGTTAAATTTTGAAATATTTGTTTTTTGATTGGTCTCATGTTTCCTTGAGTAAGGCAGGATATAAATGAATTAATAAAATAGATTTTAAATGATGTTTTGATATTAAAGGTAAATGTCAATATTCCAATTTGAACCAAATATAAATGAGACATGGGTCTATGGCTTGCATCTTTGTTTCTGCCTTTCATTTTCCACAATTAGCTTGAAGGTTAGGCAGATCTCTTTGAATCTCTAGGTTTATGTTTCTTACCAAATTTGGGGAAATTTCAGCCATTCTTTCTTTTTTAATGGTTTTGTGGTCCCAGGGATTGAGCCTGATACCTCGTGCATTCTAGGCAAGTACTCTATTATTTCTTTTAATGTTTTTTCAGCTCCACAATCTTTCTTTTCTTCCTCTGGAACTCTGATGATGAGAGTGTTGGATCTTTTGTTATTTGCCCACAGTTTACACACATGTGGGGGGAGTTGTATATATGCCCTCTTCCCTTCTCTTCCAATGTATTTTCTGTTTTTCAGATTGGGTATGTTCTTTTGCTCCATATTAACATTCACTGATTATTTCCTCAGTCATCTCCATTTTGCTATTGATTTCTGACAAGTTTTTAATTTTGGCCATGTATTTCACAGTTCTAAACTTTCCATGTTTCTCCTTCCCCTTCCCCTCCTCCTTCCTCCTCCTTCCTCCTCCTCCCTGTCTCTCTCCTTCTTAATCTTCTCCTTTTGGTATTGGTGTTTGAACCCAGGGACCCTTAAACACTAAGCCATGTCCCCAGCCCTTTTTATTTTATTTTTTATTTTGAGACAGGGTCTCACTATGTTGTTTGTGGCCTCGCTAAGTTGCTGAGGCTGGCCTTGAACTTGTGATCCTCCTGCCTCAGCCTCCTGAGTCACTGGGATTATAGGCATGCACTAACACACCTGGTTCCAAGTAGAATTTTTAAAAAGAATGCTGAGAGAAGATATCCTTATCTTGTTCCTGATATCAGGAGGAAATTATTCAGTCTCTCATCATTAATTACCATGTTAATAGGTGTTTTGAAGTAAACTTCATTTGGTTAAGTATGTCCCCTTCTATTCCTAGGTTGTTGAGAGTTTTTATTATGAATAGAGGGTGTCTTTGAAAATTCTTTTTGCATCCACTGATATGATCATATGGGTTTTCTTCTTTAATCTTCAAAAAATGAAAACAAATTTTTGAATGTTGAAGTGGCCTTGTATTCTGTACTTGTAAACCTCACTTAGTCTTGATATATTATCCTTTATATATAGAGATGCACTCAATATTTTGTAAAGGATTTTTGTATTTATATTAATGAGAGAGAGAGTAGTGGTCTGTAGTTTTCTTGTGATATAATTACCTGATTTTGATATTAGAACAATGCTAACTTCACGAAACGAGTTGGGAAGTGTTCCTTTCTATTTTCCATGAAAGACTGTATAGTATTGACATTGTTTTTCCCCCAAATGTTTGGTAGAATCACCAGTGAAACCATGTGAACCAGGATTTATTTTATGAGGTAAGGTTTTAAACTATCAATTATATTTCTTCAATAGATATCGAGCTGTTCCTGTTCTTCCTATTTGAATGATACTTGGTAGTTCATGTCTTTCAAGAAAATGTTCCAGTTGATATAAGTTATAGAATTTTATAGCTATAGAACTATTCATGGGGCTGGGGTTGTGGCTCAGTGGTAGAGCACTTGCCTAGCATGCATGAGACCCTGGGTTTGATCCTCAGCGTCACATAAAAATAAAATAAAGGTATTGTGTCCACCTACAACTAAAACAAAAAATTACATATTTAAAAAAAGTGGGCTGGGGATATAGCTCAGTTGGTAGAATGCTTGCCTTGCAAGCACAAGGCCCTAGGTTCAATCCTCAGCACCGCAAAAAAAAAAAAAAAAGATATTCATAACATTCCCTTATTAATGTTCTAGTGTTTGTGTGACTGATGGTGATCTCCCTTTTAATCTTTATGTTGATCATTTGAGCCTTAATTATTTTCTTGGTTATACTGTTTAAAGGTTTATCAATGTTACTGACCTTTTCAAAGGGTCAGCTTTTGGCATTATTGATTTTTCTCTATTTTTCATTATTTTCTTCCTTCTGCTTGCTTTAAGTTTAATTTGCTCTTCTTTCTCTAGTTTCCTAAAATATAAGATTAGGTTATTAACTTTACATATTTCTTCTTTTCTAATATTTGCATTTAATGCTATACTATAAATTTTGTTCCATATGATATTTTATCTGTATCCTACAAAATTTTTTTGACTTTAAAAAATGATGGCACAATGTGACATAAAATTTGCCATTTTAAGGGTATGATTCAGTGACATTAAGTACATTCACAATATCGTGCAACCATCACTGCCATTTATTTCCAGAACTTTTTTTTATCACCCCAAACAGAAACTCATATCTACTAAACTACCCATCATTTCTACTGACCCCCAGTTCTGGTAACTTATATTCTATTTTCTGTTGTTAGAAATGTATCTATCCCAGATACTTCATATAAGTGGAATTATACATGTCTTTTTGTGTCTGGCATATTGCATTTAATAAAATGCTTTAAAGGTTCATTCTTATTATAGCAGTATACATTTTATTTATTGTATTTTTACTTCAGCTCAATGTATTTTAAAGTTTCCCTTTAGATTTCTTATTTTGACTACTAGGTAGTCAAATAACTATTTTGTACTGCTTAAATTATAAATATCTGGTTATTTTCCAGACATATTTCTGAAAATTGATGTCTAATTTAATTTTTATAGTCTAAGAATGTACTTTGAGGCCTGATGTGGTGGCGCATGCCTGTAATCCCAGCGGCTCGGGAGGCTGAGGCAGGAGGATCACGAGCTCAAAGCCAGCCTCAGTAAGGGCAAGGTGCTAAGTAACTCAGTGAGACCCTGTCTCTAAATAAAATACAAAATAGGGCTGGGGATGTGGCTTAGTGGCCGAGTGCCCCTTAGTTCAACCCACAGCTCCAAATAAAATTTAAAATATATACGAATGTACTTTGATTTTTATTGTTTGAAATCGGTTACTTTTTAACATTTGTTATATGACCTAGAATGTACTCTGTTTTGGTGACTCTTCCCTATGTACATGAGAAGAATGTGTATTGTACTCTTGCCAGAAGGACCATTCTAACACTAGATGGATCAAATATCTATTTGGTCAAGTATTTGATAGCATTGTACCAATCATCTATATACTTACTGATTTTCCACCTTCTTTTTCCATTGATTATTGAGAAAGGGATGTTGGAGCCTCCAACTATAATTGTGGATTTATCTGTTGCTTCTTTCAGCTCTATAAGGTTTTGACACTCGGTTGCTAGGATGTTCTCTTCATTTATTTCAAAAAATGATTCCTTTTTAAATGGGTTAGTGTATCACTAACTAAAGCTATGAAAAAAAATTTCTCTTAAACCAGAACTAAAACATAGTATCTTGAATTTGTAGTTACTTGACCATTTGGGTGCACTATTTTATTGTTTTATCAAGTCCTTCTAGATTTAAAAGGAATCCCAGCTTGTCTCATGGACTTGTCATATGCACAGCTGGTCTTCAAGTCCTTCCCTCCATGGCCAAGGCTAAATTTAGGACTAGTGGAGCCAATTCAGTGGTACAAAATTGCCAAATTAAAATTCTTAAATATTTGAAATTTCTAGCAATTGGTTCATGTCCCAGCAAGGGGACATAGAGAGAGTAGCTTCCGTGGGTCAAGGACATTGCAGAGGTGGCAGATTTTATGTGGTTGTTTAATAGGTATATATGTGTCTATATGTATTTATCTCACAATTCCATGGTCTCTCCTAGACTCTAACTTACGTGACTCTTTCCTATTTCAATCCTTCTCATTGAAACTAGTGTTGGGACTACTGAATGGCAATAGAGAAGAAGCACTACCCAACTGAACCCAGCCAACCCATGTAATCATGGGTAATAGTAAATGGTTGCTGTCTTAAGATATAAAGTTTTGGGGTGATATTCTTCAGATTAATTAAATACAATTTAAAAAAATTTTTTGATTCATTATACACAAATGGGGTACAACTTTTCATTTCTCTGTTTGTACACCAGTCACACTGCTGTGTAAACATATATGTACATAGGGTAATGATGTTTGTCTCATTACATTATCTTTCCTTCCCTCTGCCCCCTCCCTACCCCTCATTTTTCTCTACACAATCCATCCTTCCTCCATTTTTCCCTTACCCCTCCCCATCCCTGTTATGTATTATCATCCACTTATCAGAGAAAACATTCAGACTTTGGTTTTTTGGGATTGGCTTATCTCACATTGGAATGATTTGTTATACAGCAATAGAGTACTAAGACACCTGCCTTCTCTAGTAGTTGGTAAGATTTTTGAGAGCCAAGATAACTGTAATTTGCAAGAATCTAGCATGGCACCTATTCATTGTATGAATTCCCTAAACATCTGTTACATAGAATTGTAAAATTGAAGTGGTTAGAGACATCTTTATGGACTGAGATGGACTGAAAATGGAGAACTTGCGAATGATTACCTTATTTTATCTATATATAACCCAAGGGATCTTCCACCCCTTTGGTATGGAATATAAAGAAAATTTCAGTTTTTCAAGGGAGATATGCTAGTGAAGATTAGTTATTTTCTTTCTTTTTTTTTTGTTCTTGTTCTGAAAAGTTGTATCATGCATAAATACTGCTTGGGAGCTAGGCATGATGGCATACCACTGTAATCCCAGTGACCTGGAAGGCTGAGGCAGGAGGATTTCAAGTTCAAGGCCAGCTTCAGCAACAGGCACCTCTGGGTTCAATCCTCCATACCAAAAAAATTTTCCTTCTGCCTTCCTGTCAAGTTTAATGGAAGTGGGTTTTAACCTGATTACAACATTAACATCATTGGTATTTACAAAAATTGTATTTTTAAAATAAAGTCAATGCAACCCATGCAAACTAGAATACTAGCTGATTGATGAACAAAGGCCTGACATCAGAACAAGAAGTCTATAAAGTTCCAACCTTTGAAAGTGTGATCTTTTTCAAACTGTATCTATTCCTTGCATTGACGATGTGAAACCCAAACCCATTCCTCTTTGTGTGTGGTCTGTGATCTTGCCATTTCATACTGAACATCTGGATTTGTAAATAATTCTTCCTGTTGCTTCAAAATCTTATAACTTTCTTTATTGGCTGAGCTACATCCAGCCTCATCTTCACTCTTAATACCCATTAATTTCCTAAATCTATATTGAGGCCCTTTCCAAAATTCAATTTTCCCCATATTTCAGTACATGGGAATTTTGTCCCCTTCCTTCTTGCCTTTCTCTTGTTCAGCAAACTGCATTGGATTCACAGCTGCTGGGTTATACTAACTAGGTATAGCCATTCCAGACTCAGCCAATGTTTTAGCTTGCAGGGCTGCTATTTGAGCTGCCATAATTATTTGAGGAGCCACTTGTGTTCCTGATGCCAACAGGGTAGCAACACCGAGAACAACCTCTAGTAGCTACAGGTGCTGCAGCTATTTCTTGTTGTTTTTCAACTGTTTCCTTTTCTTACTGTTCTTGTAATTTCTTTGCCCTTTCCAATCTCCTAGGTAAACCTTCTTGTGCATCCATTGCTATATTTCTGCCTCTGAAGGGGGTTGGATGGGAGTCCAGTTTAAACTTCTGCTAAATCTTCTTCTTGGATTTTAAATTCTCTTCTATCTGAACTTCTATTCTGTGTCCTAACCCTGCTTCTAGTCTTCTGCCTGTGTCTTGATCTTGAGCAAGAATGAGATCTGATCTGCCATTTTCTTTCCCTGCTTCTGGATCCCTTCTTCCACTTCCTGTTTCTACTATGATGGCACCTTTCATGAGATCTAGATTTTGAGTGACTTCTGCCTCTTGATGACATTTTTGCATTTGTGTCTGCCGCTCAGCATTTTCAGAGGAATTTAGTTGCTCTCTTCCTAATTCAGAAGAATGTTGTCACTTTCTCAGACTTGTGTTTCTTAGAGGATTTATCTTTGGATTCATGTCTTCTTGCCTGTCTTAAGAGGTTGGTTCTTACCATGAAGTAAGCTTCTTATTTTGCTGAGTCTGCAGCATCTTCAGTTCGGTCTCTTTGCCCATTTAGCATACTTCTTGCTTCACTCAGCTCCTGTGTTTTCTTCCTTTATTATCTGATTTTCATTTTCTCTCTCCTGAGCTTGATCATGATCTTGAATAAAGATATTTTGAGGCTCTAGGAGAAACGGATACATCTGACTGCTCTCTTTCTTATCTCTATCTGGGGATGTCTTTTCTGGGGCTAGTTCATGCCATTGTGTATCACTAGCCACCATAGTCCAGCCCCTACATTGGTGTCTCCACTTGCAGTTTTCAACACCACCCAGAAGCTTCACCACAGACTAAATTGCCTGCTCAAGAGAGCTGGATGGCATAAAGGGAACGAAGCCTGTGTGTGTCACAAAGCTTTCTGGGCACAAAAGCAACTCTTAAGTGGTAGTTTTCTCTCTATTTTTTTTATATTACCTAATTTTTCAGAAAATGAAGAAAAATAATCAGAAAAGGTGGCATGAGATAGCATTTCTTTTCTTCCAAGCATGTCATGTCTCCCTACCTTACCCATTTACCTATTTTATCAACATGTCTTTGTTCAATAAAAAGCAACCTCAAAGTGTTGATGACATACTATTTGTTATGCTCCAACAGCCTTAGTGAACTCTGGGCCCTTCTTAGTGAATCAGTTTTGATAATGTCAGGTGGTGATGCCCTCAGCACTTTGGAATGAGTTTACAAGTCCTATGAGAGATACTTTTGGGTTCTTCAGGTTCATACCCACATCTCAGAGAACAGAAGCCAAAAAGGCTGCCAAAGCCTTGCTGTGAACCTTGTTGAAGATGCCATAATTCCCCAGGGTCATCCCCAGTATGCTGCTTTGATGCCATTTATAAAATGCTATCTTTTCTGGTCTCACATAGTGTTAGCTGCCCCTGGAATATACGGGCATCCCATCATGCTTTAACAATTTTGCTTATCTACAAGTTTATGATATGATAGAATGAAAGAAGATCAGAGTTTCAGCATACCTTAGAGATTGAAGTGCTAGCCCCAGAAATTGATTGTTGAAAACAGTCATGACTTATAAAAAGGTTGTGTGAGCAGATTCTAAGAGTCCATCAAGGAAGGGGTTAAGCTAGAGCCTGGAGACATTGCCCAATTCCAGGGACAGGGAGCTTGGGAATGAGAGGCATCCAAAGCAAGTTAATATGCCAGATGATAAGTCAGGATTAAAAGATATTTTGACAACCTGCAAAAATTAGCTGAAACAAACAAGAGGCAATTTCCAGAAGTAAATAAAACTACCCATAGATTCCAAAATCAATCAGATTTGACACAAATTTTGTAAAACACTTAGGCTTCAGCTGGCAGGAAGGTCAGAATGAATCAGTTATATGACATCATTCTCCATAGGTAAATGCAGTCTAGGAATGCATGAATTAAGCCCAGAAGAAATGAGGTAATGGTCTTACTCTGCTCTACCTGAGTTCTGTGTAAATGGTATTCTGTTCACAGTGACATATTTTAAATTGTATGGATAAATGAGACTATATCTAGAGAAGATGAGAGGTTTCACATAAGGAATGGTAACTTTAACTTGGGCTAGTTGCTTGCTAGGTAAGAGAAGTTAGTTGGGGGGTGTATTCAATAATTTGAGGGCGTCTTCTATGAAAGAAGAGTTGGATTTTTTTCTGGTACCGAGGATTGAACCCAGGGGTACTCTAGCACTGAGCTATATCTCTGGTTCTTTTTGATTTATATGTTTTGAGACTGGGTCTCACTAAGTTGCCCAGGCTGGCCTTGATTTTGTGATCCTCCAGACTCAGTCTTCTGAGTAACTGGGATTGCAGGCATGCACCAACACACCTGGCTTAAGAATTGGAATTATAGCCAGGCATGGTGGTGCATGCCTGTAATCCCAGCACTTGGGAGGCTGAGGCAGGAGGATCACGAGTTCAAAGCCAGCCTCAGCAACTTAGCGAGGCCCTAAGCAACTCAGTGAGACCCTGTCTCTAAATAAAATACAAAATAGGGCTGGGGATGTGTCTCAGTGGTGGAGTGCCCCTGGGTTCAATCCCCAGTACCAAAAAAAAAAAAATTGGAATTATTTCCATGGGTCTTCAGGATAGAATTTTGATAACTGGATGACAACTATATGGGAAAATTAGGGTTCAAATTAGTGAAGATAACAACCATACAGGGAAAGTTGCCTATAAATGAAGAGGGCATGGTAGGGATACTCTACCCATTAGGGAAATGCTTAAAAAGTCTGAAAAGCTGAGTAGTATTCCATTGTGTATATATACCACAGTCTTTTTATACATTCATGTTTTGAAGGGCATCTAGGTTGGTTCCACAGTCTAGCTATTATGAATTGAGCTGCTATAAACATTGATGTGGCTGTGTTACTGTAGTATGCTGATTTTAAGTCCTTTGGGTATAAACAAAGGAGTGGGATAACTGGGTCAAAAGTTGGGTCCATTCCAATATTACTCAGCCATAAAGAAGAATAATATTATGGCATTTGCAGATAAATGGATGGAATTGGAGATTATCATGCTAAGTGAAATAAGCCAATCCACCAAAAAAAAACCAAAAAACAAAGGCCGAATGTTTTCCCTGATAAGTGGATGATGATATAGAATCTGATTGGGGGGGTAGGGGGTGAGAGAAGAATGAAGGAACTTTAGATTACATAGAGAGAAATGAGAGGGGGAGAAGGCAGGGGTATGAAAAATGGTGGAATGAGACAGACATCATTACCCTATGTACATGTATGATTAACAAGAATGGTATGAATGTACATCATGCACAACCATATAAAGGAAAATTTGTACCCCATATGTGTACAATGAATCAAAATAAAGTCTGTAAAAATTAAAGAAAAAAAAAAGTCTGAAAGGTCACCTGCCAGGAACTCTGGAGAGTGGATTCCTGCAGTGGAGGGAGGTTGAACCACATGATCTTTAAGAACCCTATCATCTCTTAAGTTTCATAACACTGATCCCCTGTAGGAGAAACACATTATAAACATTTGAAGATTTCCACTGGCAAACAACAGAAATTAATTTTCTCATAATTTTGGAGACCAAAAGTCTGAACTCAAGGTGTCAATTGGGCCATGCTCCTTCAGAAGTCTCTAGAGATTATGTGCATTGCCTCTTCTAGCTTTGGTGGCTCCAGGCATTCCTTGGTTTGGGGCTTTATCACTGTAATCTCTGCATCAATGGTTACGTTGCCTTCTCTTCTGTCTTCCTCTTCTGTGTATCTCTTGAAAGGCCACTTGACATTGGATTTGGTGCCTACCTGCATAATCCAGAGAGCTCCACATTTTAAGATCCTTAACTTCATTACATCTGCAGATTCTTTTTCCAAATAAGTAACCTTAATAGATTCTTGAAATTGTGACTTGGACATATTCTTTTGGGGACTGCCATTCAACCACCACACTCATTTTTAATGGTCATTACACTATCCTAATTATTACCATCATTCAACCAATAGTGCTTTTCCTCTGATGGTGTTTTCTCCATACAAAGCAGAGCAGTGTTTAGAAACTGTCAACTAGGCAGTGTAGTGTGTAATAAGCTAACTCTCTGAGTCAGATCTGAGTTTGATTCCAATTTTGCTATAGGAGAAGGTGAACTTCATTATATTTCAGATTATTTTTTCCTAAAATGAGAATAGTAGAACTGTCTCATAGGGTTAGTGTGAGTGTCCAATGGAATAATGCCATTAACACAGGGCCAGGCATTTGCTGATATTCTATAAGTGGTACTATTAATTTTTATGAGCTTATTCTTTTTCTCTGGTTTCAGGTTGCCTGTGGTGTCAAACTTTATCCTTCCCTAGAAATTTAGTTGAAATTGACATGTTTATTGAGGATTTAATATGTATCACACACTACACAATAGGTGATAAACAGTCTGATGCCATAAGTGGAAAATTCTATATCTGACCTAATGTGTTGTGTCACAGTCAAAATGCAGGTACATTACAAATGTTGGTAAAATTACATTTAGTCTATATGTATAAGACATATATGAAACATAAATGAATTTTGTGTTTAGACTTGGATCCCAAGCCTAAGATATCTCATCATATTTATACAAATATTCCAAAGTCTAAAAACATTCAAAATCCAAGGTACCTCACATCCCAAGCATTTCAGATAAGGAATACTCAACTAGTAAATCCTCAAGCATCTACTGGTACATGTTGATTTTGCCTGGAGGATGAGGACCTGTGAGAAGATGTGTGTTCTTTGTTCCTGGAGAGAAAGTCTGAGAGATGAGGAAGCATCTTAATTTAAGTTCCCCAAGAAATGGATCCTAAGATGAAGATTTTATTACAAGTAATTTATTTGGGAGATAATCCTAAGAAACACAGAAAAAGAGAATGAAAAAGTGAGACAGGTAAGAAGAACCAATAAAGATATCTGGCGAGGTACCACTGGTTAACTGGAGCTTCATTGTACTGGAGAATTCCAGAAGGCAATATAAACCACAAGCAACAGAGTTATCTACACTTACCGCTGTGGGTCATTTTTGAGGACTGTTTTTAAGAAGCTTACCCACAATCAGGCAGGCAGACTACTGAAGAAGCTACAGGCAAAGAAATGCTGATGTGAGTATTTGGTAAGATCCAAGGAGATATGGTCAGGGCACAGGCAAGATGTTATGCAGGAAGAAAACATTATATGCTTCCAGGGAAAGAGTCTGAGGCCTGTGGGCAAAGAGTTTCTAGCAGAAAGTAAAGGAGGTTTTCTCACGTTGGTCAGCTTTCTGATTACCTAAGGCAAATCAACTTATAAAGTTTTGGAAGTTCCAGCCCATGATTGCTTGGCCTGTTGCTTTGGGCCTGTGGCAGTACATCATGGCAGGAAGCATGTGTTAAAGCCAAACTGTTCACCTAATGACCAGGAAACAAAATAAAGGAAAAAGCAGCGGCTGAGTTCCCACTATTCCCTTTGAGGGCACACCCTTAATCATATAAAGGCCTCTTACAAGGCCCTACTTTTTAAGGTTTCCACCACCTCCAAATAATACCAACATTGGAATTAAACCATCAACAGATGGGCCTTTGGGGGACATTCAACATCCCAATTATAGCATTTGGGGAACACCTGGACCCTTCCTAGGGTCCAGGTGACAAAATGCAGCACATGTCTCAGAAGGTCTTTCTCCCCATTAATGCCTAGAACATAGTTTGCAATATCAGAGTAAGGTCTCAAAACAGTTTTGTTCAAATACCTCATGGTTCACAGATGTGGGGTGAAGCACAAATTGCTCCCCTGATGTGGAAAATTATGATCTTCTAGAGAATACTGAAAGCTGGGACATTCGTAAGGGGAGGCCTCTTTTTGGCTCCATGGAACTGAGATTCTAAAACTTAGGCTGTGGAGGAAGAGTTTGTGAACACATACGAAATCCTCCCAGGACTTTTTAGAAATAACTGGGGGAACTTTGGAGAGAAAAGTGTCTTGGTGCAGATGAGGGGAATGAACCAGTAGGATTTGAGTTTTTACTGTTTATATACAAAGAATGTGTGCGGCCTGTGGAAATTTGGCTTACACGATTTCCCTCCTATACCTCCTCCATAATAGGCAGCTGATGTTTGTGAACCACCTATTATTGTACCAAGCATCTTACATATCTCATCTCATTTCTTTATTGTTACAGTTTTGTTTGTTTGTTTGTTTTTTTTTTTGAACTGGGGATTGAACTCAGGGGCACTCGACCACTGAGTCACATACCTAGCCCTTTTTTGTATTTTATTTATTTTTATTTTATTTTATTTTATTTTTTGGAACTGGGGATTGAACTCAGGGGCACTCAACCACTGAGCCACATACCTAGCCCTTTTTTGTATTTTATTTATTTTTAATTTTTATTTATTTTTATTTTTATTTTTATTTTATTTTATTATTTTATTTTATTTTTTATTTATTTTTTATTTTTTTTGGAACTGGGGATTGAACTCAGGGGCACTCGGCCACTGAGTCACATCCCCAGCCCTATTTTGTATTTTATTTAGAGACAGGGTCTCACTGAGTTGCTTAGGGCCTTGCTAAGTTGCTGAGGCCTATCTGAGGCCTACTTAGGCCTTGCTGAGGCCTAAGTTGCTAAGTTAGTGAAAGCCTATCTCAAAATAAAAATAAAAAGGGCTGGGGATGTAGCTCAGTGAT
>JAJEJO010000253.1:507070-635182 GCA_020662805.1 Glaucomys volans | reverse complement strand
TTATTTTATTATTTTATTTTATTTTTTATTTATTTTTTATTTTTTTTGGAACTGGGGATTGAACTCAGGGGCACTCGGCCACTGAGTCACATCCCCAGCCCTATTTTGTAGTTTATTTAGAGACAGGGTCTCACTGAGTTGCTTAGGGCCTTGCTAAGTTGCTGAGGCTGGCTTTGAACTCTTGATCCTGCTGCCTCAGCCTCCCAAGCCGCTGGGATTACAGGCATGTGCCACAACGCCCGGCTCATTTCTTTATTGTGATAAATTCAATGTATAGGTGAGGAAACTGAGGTTTGATGAACAGAGATGATTTACTTATTGTATACAGCTAGTACAGTAGTGGACCTGGTATTCAAGCCCTACTTTATCTGACTTGGAAACTCATACTGTTTTACACTGCCTCACAACAGTAGCAAACACAAAGAAACACATGTGCATGAGTGGGTGTGCACATATAAAGCATTTGAATCTGGAAATAGATTTCAAGTTAATCATAACCTGGAGAAGCTGCAAACATAATCATTTGTTAAGAGTTATATGAGATGCTTAAGTTATGCAAGATTTTTTTAAGAACAACCCCAGCAGAATTTAAAATGGGAGGATAAAGACCTAAAGATGAAGGGAGTAAATGCTATTATTACTCATTGATATGAAAAACTGCAATAAATGAAAGAATGGCACACCTTTGCCTTTTCTCCTACTTTGAATAATAGATATTTGCTTTATACTGACTTTTTTATATAGAGTGGTGGATGAGATCTGACTCTGTAAATCAAAAAATCATTTTTCTACCTGAAATATAGGGGATTTTTTTAGAGCCAAAAATTCTCTTTCTAAAATGGATACCCAAGCCATTCAGAAAACGAATAGACCAAGTGCTATTAGTAGGATCTCATGATTGTGTAAGAACTCTAGCTGGGTCTCTCTGGATGCTATCATTCAAAAAGTTGTCTTTAAGCTGGGTGCAGTGACACATACCTGTAGTCCCAGCTACTCAGGAGGCTGAGGCAAGAAGACTGCAAATTTGGCCACCTGTGCAACATTGTGAGACCCTGTCTCAGAATAAAAAAGCTTAATAAAAGATCTGGTTAGTAACAGAGTATTTGTCTAGTATGCATGAGGCCCTGGGTTCAATCCCTAGCATCACAGAAAAGGGAAAAAAAAGTTGAACTTAATCATTAGTCCAGGATGCCTTTGAGAAGTGGGGAGGAAAAGAGAGAAATGGAGGTTAGTTGTTAGTTGTGGGAATGAAGACACATACTCCCAAATATCTGATGTGAGCAAAATCCAAATGTAGCCAAGTAAGGTATTTAAATAAAGTGCTGGGCCAGGTGTAGTGGAACATGCCTATAATCCCAGCTACTTGGGAGGCTGAGGCAGGGAGACTGTAAGTTCAAGGCCAGCTTTGGCAATTTAGCAAGACCCTGTCTCAAAATACAAAATAAAAAGGGCTGGGGATATGGTTCAAAGGTAAAGTACCCCTGGATTCAATCCCTAGTACCAAAAAAAGTATCGAGTTCCTATATTCTCCTTAGTTTTGACAAGAATGATGTCAAAGATGTAAATAAATGGCTGAATCCATACATGGAGGAAACAAACCCAAACTTCCTTTCATGATGCTAGTGTTTCCTCATGGAAACTAATTTTAATATTACCTCAAAGGAGCCATGGCTGGTAAAATGAGAAATCCTCTTTCCATGCAGCATAGTATTTGTCATGTATCACTCACCTAATTATCTCAAGGGCACCACATTTTCAGATGAGGAAAATGGAACTCAGAGAAGTTATGATACTCAAAATCTTGCAGATTCTAAGTGCTGGTGTTTGAACTTAAGTAGTCAGAGTTTAGAACTTGCTTGTCAAGATGAACATGTGATACTGTTTCCCTGTATGCTAAAATAGAAGCAGAGTCCTGCTCATAAAATGTGTTTTTTTGAAGTGCAGTGTTGCATCAATTATTTTTGGACTATGTGTTCCTTTCTAGCACTCATGCCCTTGTGAATAAATTTCTGTAATAGTTCATTTGTGCTTTTCTGCTGAGTTTTAAGCTCAATGATGCTGGACTCTATTTTGTCTGCCTTTGTATTCCCCGCTTCAGTGCAGTTGGTTATTGTACAGAGTGGGCATTGAGGAATTTTTATTGATTGAATAAATGATCCATTTTTCTATATCCCTTTGTTAGTGGGAAAAATTAAGTTGTTCAGAAATGTAATACATTTTTAATTGACTGGTTTCAAAAATCATGGTGCCCTGCCCTGATAGATCTTAGTGCTAATAATATCTAATTATTCAGGAAGAAACATTTGTTAGCTGCCTTATTTTAAGCAGAATATCAAATCTTAGATATGAATTATATTTTCATATTCATAGGGTTCAGAAATGTACCTTTTGAAGTGCTCGTGGGGGTGGTATTTTAAATGTACTTTTAAAATGCTGCATTAAAGGAACTAATTTGGGTTTTTCTTTGGCTCAAGAATTTTCCTAGGTATGGCTGAGATGCTAACAAATCTGCCCTTCCAGTAGTTAATATATGTCTGTTATAGGATGCCGTGCTTGGAAATGCTTCTGTATGTTTCTTTCCTTCCCTTGGAACCTTAGGAAAGAAGCTCAATGTTTGATCTTCCTATACTCTGCAGTTGTGGAACCGAATGTTTCATTGGTATTCATTTTTAGTATCCAAGATATGTTTTATATAGAGCCTAGAAAAGTGCTTGGTACATAGTAGGAACTCAATAAATGCTGGTTGGATGATCAACTGAATGAATGCATGAAGGTATGGCTTCAAACAACTTGGTATGGTATGAAGGAACTGACATGCTCCTCATCTGCCTGAACATTTTCATATGCACCCATTTTTGTTTCCTATTCACCACCTGGGCCCACTCAGATTGCCATGTGCAGTGAGCAGTGCAGGATTACAGACCAACAGAACAGGCTGCCATCCATGATTACGGACTAAGTATTTCTGATTTGGGAACAATGCTTGGTAATTCCAATTCTTTCAGTCTTTCCAGAAAGAGCTAAATATTTTCTGTACTATTCAGACTCCAAAATGGACCATGATAATCCGTGTCTCTGTATTCTGTTCCTTGTGAAGATTCCCTACAGTGAGTAGGACATTGCAAAGTGATAGTGTGTGACCTTTAAGGTTAGGTCATAAAAGATAACCCAGCTGCCATATTGGGACAGCCTTGCTATGGAGGAAATAAGCAATCATGGCATGAGGACATCTTGTATATAACACCATGAGAAATCCTGAGCTACAACCATCCAACCAAGCTTTCCCCATATTCTTGACTCCCAGAAATGATGGAAGAAAATAAATGTTTATTGTTATTTGAAGACACCAAGTCCACAGTGATTTTTTAACATAGCATTAGACTGAGAGTTTCCTTGTCTTAAAATCTGTGATCATAATTGCTGCTATGGTTTGAATATGGTTTGTCCCCTTTGAAGCTCATGTTGATTCCCAGTGTAACAATGTTGCAACATAGTGGGGAACTTGAAGAGGTGGTCAAGTTGTTACAAGGGATTCTCATAGGACTGGTTTAATTCTCCTGGTAATGAGTGAGTTCTTACAGAAGTGAGTGGTTACAAAGTGACGTTTCCGCTCATGCTTTACCTCTTCCATACATGCCCACTTGCCCTTCTGCTTTTCTGCCATGTTACAGTCCTTCAGCATGAGGCCCTCACCAGATGTGGCCACCCAATCTTGAACGTCCATCCTCCAGAACCAGGAACTAATGAAACTTCTTTACTTTATAAATTACCCTGCCTCGGGTATTGTATTATGGCAACAGAAAAGGAACTAAGACAATTGCTATTCTGCCAGTTTGTTGATTGGCATTAAAACTTCTAGACCTCTTTAAAAAACCACAAGAATAATTCACAATAAATGGGGGTCTAGATAAAAATAGAGGTACTTTGGATTAGGCACAGGGAGTGAAGGGAGGGGAGGGAGTATGGAGGTACAAAGGATAATAGAATGAATTGGGCATTATTATCCTATATACATAGTATGACTAAACAACTGGTGTGATTCTAAATCATGTACATCCAGAAGAATGAGAAGTAATACTTCATTTACATATGATGTGTCAAAATGCATTCTACTGTCATGTACAACTAGTTAGAACAAATAAAACATCTGCTTAATTGAAACAGCATAGATTTTTCTTTTACTATTGAAAAAAGAATGTGATTTAGCCATGTATGTGACTTTGGTCAAATTACTTAACCTTCCTCATTAATTTATTATGAGCATTATAGGAAAAAACATATTTCAAGTGCTGAAGGATTGTGCCTTTCTTATAATAAGAATTCAATAAATACTATAACATACAGTCTTTATCTTTATATAAAGAGATGTGCCTCATGGGCAGCAAACAGAAACCAAGACTCCAAAGTAGCTAAAGTGTGTCATAACTAAATGAGGAATATGATTTGTATTAGAATTACTAACTATATTGAGGCATAATTTATATACCAAAAAATCGACCCATTATAAGTAAAAAATGAAATGGTTTTTAGTAAATTTACTGAGTTGTGAAATTATCACTATGATCCAGTTTTACAATATTTTCATCACCCTGAAAGGATATCTTATATTCAATTATAATCACTTCCCCTTCTCACCTCCAGTTCCAGACAACTACTCATCTATTTTCTGTCTCTACAGATTTTCTTTTTCTGGACATTCCATATAAATAGAATATCTTGCAATTTTCATTGTATATATCTTTTGTAGCTTTCATTGTGTATGTCTTTTATTAAATTTATTCCTAAATTTTGACCTTTTGATGATATTATGTTTAGAATTGTTTTCTAAATTTCACTTTGGATTGTTCATTCTTCATATATGTATAAATACAACCAATTTTCAGATATTGGCACTGTATCCTATAATCTTTTTTTTTTTTTTTTTTAACCAGGGGTTGAACTCAGGGACACTCGGCCACTGAGTCACATCCCCAGCCCTATTTTGTATTTTATTTAGAGACAGGGTCTCACTGAGTTGCTTAGGGCCTCGCTAAGTTGCTGAGGCTGGCTTTGAACTCGCTATCCTCCTGACTCAGCCTCCCAAGTCGCTTGGATTACAGGCGTGCACCACCACACCCGGCTGTATCCTATAATCTTGATAAACATGTATCAGTTTCAATAATGTTTTGAGAATTCCTTAAGATTTTTTATATACAAGATTATATAATTTGTGAAGATTTTCTTCTTCCTTTCTGACTAGAATGTTTCTACTTTTTTTTTATTTTTATTTTTTGGTACTAGGGATTGAACCCAGGGGCACTCCACCACTGAGCCACATCCCCAGCCCTGTTTTGTATTTTATTTAGAGGCAGGGTCTCACTGAGTTGCTTAGGGCCTCGCTAAGTTGCTGAGGCTGGCTTTGAACTCGCGATCCTCCTGCCTCAGCCTCCCAAGTGCTGGGATTACAGGTGTGCACCACCGCGCCCGGTTTGTTTATATTTCTTGTATTTTTCTTATATGATTTCACTGGCCAGGCCTCAAGTGCGAAGTGGAGAAGTGGCGAGATGGACATCCTTTCTTTGTTTCTGATCTTGGGAAAAACATATTCAGTCTTTCACCATAAAATAGGATGGATAGGAAAGATGATGAATGAAACGGACATCATTATCCTATGTACATGTATGATTACATGAATGGTATGAATGGTATGAATCTACATCATGTACATCTAGAGAAGTAAAAAATTGTATCCCATTTGTGTACAATGAATCAAAATGCAGTCCAATAAATAAATAAATAAATAAATAAATACAGTTACTAGGTCCATCTACAACTAAAAAAAAAATATGATAGTAGTTGTAGGTTTTTCATAGATACCCTTTCTCAGGTTGAGGAAATTCATTTCTATTCCAAGTTTGTACAGAATTTTTAACATGAATAAGTGTTAGATTTTGTGAAATACCTGTTCTGTATCTCTTACGTTAATTGAATTTTGGCTTTAAACCAACCTTCCATTTCTGGGATAAATCCCACTTGGTCATGGTGTATAATCTTTTGTTATATCTAATTAGATTATACTTGCTAAAATTTTCTTATGGCTATGATGCTTATATTTGTGAAGTATATCTATCTGTAGTTTTCTTGTGATGGTTTTGCCTAGCTTTAGCGTCATGGTAATACTGGCCTCAAGAATGAGTTGGAAATTGTCCATTCCTGCTCTACTTTCTGCAAGATTTCGTGTAGGATTTGCATTATTTCTTCCTTAAATGTTTAATAGAATTTACCAGTGAATATATCTGGTCCTGGATTTTGCTTTGTGGGAATATTTTAAATTACTTACTCTGTTTCTTTGTGTTATGGGTCTATTTTCAGATTATTGGTTTAGTGAGTTTTGTTAATTCATGTCTTCCTAGGTATTTGCAAATTTCATCTAAATTGTCTCATTTGCTGTCAAAGTTATTCATGGTGTTCTTTTATTATTCTAGTTTCTATAAGGTTGATGGTAATGTCCCCCTTTTATTACCCTGATTTTGGTGATCTAATTCTTCTTTATTCTTGGTCAATCTAGCTAAAGCTTTGTCCAATTTGATGATTTTTTAAAAAGAATTAACTTTGGTTTGATTGATTTTTCTTTAATAATTTTTGTTTTCTATTTTATTATTTCCATTTTAATCTTTTCCATTTTCTTCCTTCTGCTTGCCTTATGTTTAATTTGCTCTTATTTTGGGAAATTCACAAGGTAGAAACTCATCACATTGATTTGAGATCTTTCTATCCTAACGTCTGTGTATGGATATAATTTTCCCTCTTAGCAATTTTGTAGCAGTATCCCATATATTTTGCTATAGTGTGATTTCATGTGCATTCAACTCAAAAATATTTTCTAATTCCCTTGTGATTTCTTCTTTGACCTAAGGGTAATTCAGAAAAGTAATTATTTAGTTACCAAATATTTGTGGATTTTACAATCTTACTTTTTATTTTTATAATTCCAATTTGGGGAATTTTATTTTTAATTCAATTGTGATTCAGAGAACATGCTTTATATGATTTCAATTCTTTCCAATTTTTGATTCTAGATTTACAGTATAGAATGTGATCTAGTCTGGAGAAAGCTTTATGTGTACTGGAAAGAATGTGTACTTGTATATAATGTTAATGTTTGATGGTGTGTTCTAGAGATATCAGGTTATGTTTGATATATGTTTGTACATATATATATATATATATATATATATCAGCATGTTTTATATATTCTTGCTCATTTTCTGTCATTCTTTTAATTTTTCAAAGCCATAATCCCTAGAATCTATGAATACGCTATGTCAATAACAAAAGAGAAGTATGTTTACAGATGAAATTAAGATGGGTAATTAGCTGACCTTAACAATACCTGAAGCCGGGCGCGGTAGCGCATGCCTGTAATCCCAGCACTTGGGAGGCTGAGGCAGGAGGATCGCGAGTTCAAAGCCAGCCTCAGCAACTTAGCGAGGACCTAAGTACCTCAGTGAGACCCTGTCTCTAAATAATATACAAAATAGGGCTGGGGATATGGCTCAGTGGTGGAGTGCCCCTGGGTTCAATCTCCAGTACCAATAAATAAATAAATAACAATATCTGAAATAGCTCTTGGACAAAAGTGAATCATCAAGCCAGGTGCAGTGGTGTATACCTGTTATCCTAGCAACTTGGGAAGCCGAGGCAGGAGAATCACAAGTTCAAATGTAGCCTCAATAACTTCGCGAGGCCCTAGGCAACTTACTAAGACCCTGTCTCAAAATGAAAAATAAAAAGGGTTGGAGATAGAGTTCAGTGATAGAGCACCCCTGGGTATAAACCTCAGTACCAAAAAAGAAAAAAAATCAGCCTTTCCTGTGTACAAAACCATACAAACATATAACCAACACCAACATACTGACTTTATCCAGTATGTTATTTTCTTCAGCTCTTTGTGTGACACCGAGAAGACTACTCAGTTTCACTGAGCCTCATTTTTTGCATTTGCATTTTGAAAGAGAACTTAGGAAAACCACTCCATTCACAATAGCCTCCAAAAAAAAATACTTGGGAATCAATCTAACAAAAGAGGTGAAAGACCTCTATAATGAAAACTACAAAACATGAAAGAAAGAAATTAAAGAAAGTCTGAGAAGATTGAAAGATCTCCCATGTTCTTGGATAGGCAGAATTAATATTGTCAAAATGGCCATACTACCAAAGGTGCTATACAGATTCAAAACACTTTCAGTTAAAATCCCAATGATGTTCCTCATAGAAATAGAGCAAGCAATCATGAAATTCATCTGGAAGAATAAGAGACCTTGAATAGCCAAAGCAATCCTTAGCAGGAAGAGTGAAGCAAGCACAATACCAGACCTTAAACTATACTATAGAAGAAGGTATCACAATTCCAGACCTTAAACTGTATATAGAGCAACAGTAACAAAAACAGCATGGTATCAGCATGAAAATAGGCAAGTAGACCAATGGTAGAATAGAAGACACAGAGACAAACGAACAAAAATAGTTACCTCAATATTAGACAAAGGAGCCAAGAACAGACAGTGGAGAAAAGATAGCCTATTCAACAAAGGGTGCTGGGAAAACTAGAAATCCATATGTAGTAAAATGAAATTAAACCTCTATCTCTCACCCTGCACAAAACTCTACTCAAAATGCATCAAGGACCTAGGAATTAGACCAGAGACCCTGCACCTAATAGAAGAGAAACAGACCAAATCTAAAATCTTTTATACCTATTGTAGGAAAATTTATATTAGATTTCTGAGCTGCTCAAGTAGATGTTAAGACATAGAGATAAAATAATTGATAATGCATTTTATGCAAAAAGAGAGATGGTAGGGCTGGGGATATAGCTCAGTTGGTAGAGTGCCTGCCTTGCAAGCACAAGGCCCTGGGTTCAAATCCCCAGCACCGCCAAAAAAAAAAAAAAAAGAGAGAGAGAGATGGTGTTTGAAAACATTTAGTACATGGACATGGAACACAAACTCTTTTTTACAAAATTGCCAAGGGTTAAACATGGGGAAAAGCTTGGGATTGCTTTATATTTCACAAGAAGTGACATTCATGGGTGGGGGATATAACTCAGTTGATAGAGTGCTTGCCTTGTATGTACAAGGTCCTAGGTTCAATCCCCAGCACCACAAAAACAAAAAAAAGTGACATTCACAAACAACCAATTCTGGTTGTCTTTCACATTCTGTGCACTTAATTCTGAGAGTGAACTGCCTCAGTAAGGCTTCTGAAAACTTTTGCTGCCATTCTGAAGCATAAACTCCTTGTCTTTCCTCATCCCTCATCTCTTCATCACTTTTTAAAAATATTTTTTGTTAGGTGTTGATGAACCTTTATTTATTTATTTGTATGTGGTGCTGAGAATTGAACCCAGTGCCTCACACATGCTAGGCAAGTGCTCTGCCACTAAGCTGCAATCTCAGCCCCATCTCTTCATCATTTGACTTGGAGTTTAAGATGATATATCTTGGCATTGTTTCGTGTCTTTAATACTGACAGTGAGCCCCTCAGAGAGACTCCAATAACAAATAACTTTTTTTTCTGAAACCTCTATGTTTGTGTTTGTTGTGTGTGTGTGTGTGTGTGTGTGTGTGTGTGTGTGTGATTTACTGTGGGTTAAACCCAGGATTGCTCTACTACTGAGCTACATCTCTAGCCTGTTTTTTCAACTTTGAGACAGGGTCTTACTAAGGTGCTGAGGCTGGTCTCGAACTTGGCATCCTCCTACCTTGGTCTTCTGAGTAGCTAGGATTTTAGGTGTGTACCACCACACCCAGTCTCCGGTGTTTCCAATTTGCCCTTGCTACGATAGCCTAGTCTCAAGTGCCTTCTTCTCTTTCCTTTACCCCTGCTAAAACACACCCACTTAGGCAGTGTACACCCACACAATGACTTCGATGTAAAGTGTGGGCTTCTGCAGTGGCAGACTTTTTGAAAACCACAAATGCAGAAAATCAAGGCAATCTCCAGTTACATAAACTGCAGCACCCAATACAAATTCAAATGCAGGGTCCCTTATTCAAAAAACAGGAACAAAATACCATCAAAGGTATTCAAATATAAAGCTTTGTCCTTTCTTCTATGATCTCTTACTCTTCAAATTTGACATGTTTTTAATTTGCTATCTAATGTGGTTCTAAATAAATAAAAATAAAAATTTGAATTATTAGTATTAATTTGACCATTCACCTTTATATTACCCAGTGCTATTTTAAATTAAAATATGAGAACATTTTGATGAGTACTAATTCTACCAATGCTCTACATTTGGCTTGCTGATTATTAAGGGAAAGTTAGAAGGAAAGGGAGTATGAGCTTCTTTTTCTTCTATTTCATCATTTTCAGAGTAGATAACTGACTAATAAAGGGAAACATCAATAATAGTAAAAAGGACATAATAGGGTCCCTTGGTTGGTTGTGCTTTTTTAGGATACTATTGCTGCCTCAGCATGTTTTTGTTTCAAATGGTAAATGAAGATTCTTGGGGTTGCCTGCCACCCTACTTACTCAGTCATAGATGTAAAACACTTACCTTGACTCTGTATGCATTGTGGATCCACTGGAATTCTGTGCTCTAGAAGTATCATAGATGTAACATGAAAATGAGATGTCCAGATCTGCTTATGCTCACGCTCCATCATCCTATCCAATTTCATTTACAAAACACAAAATCAATGATACAATTACTAAGAATTTCAAGACAGCAATAGTAAGGCTTTAAACCAAGCACAAGACCCTTCTAGGTGTGGGATCCTCTCTGATTGCACAGGTGGTGTGCCCATGAAGTAATTTTTTCCTTTTTTTTTTTGTTTTGGTACTGGGGATTGAACCCAGGGGTACTCCACCACTGAGCCACAACCCCAGCCCTGTTTTGTATTTTATTTAGAGACAGGGTCTCACCGAGTTTCTTGGGGCCTTGCAAAGTTGCTGAGGCTGACTTTGAACTCACGATCCTCCTGCCTCAGCCTCCCAAGTGCTGGGATTACAGGCGTGTGCCACCGCGCCCAGCCAATTTTTTCCTTTGATTTCCTCCTCTTTAGCAGCCACATCAGCTTTGCTACTTCCTTCCTCTCAAAGCCATTAGAGAAGCTCAGGTATCTAATATATTTTTCCCCCACCCCTTCATTTTTTTTGGAAATAGAGTCTCACTATGTTGCCCAGGCTGATATTGAACTCTTAGGCTCAGGGAAACCTCCTGCCTCAGTCTTGCAAGTGCTGGGACTACAGGTGCACACCACCACCAAAACAGGTTAGTAAGCTGCTTTTAATGTGTAGAGGGGAGAGCCAAAGGAATTTGGGTAGGGAATTAACAGTGTCTGCTGTAGTGCTAAAAGATTATTGAGATAATTTTGGATTCTGTACAAGTAAATCATTCATATATCTTGGTATTTAACTCTGATAAGCTAACAGAAAACTATGATACATCTTATAGAAGAGAATGAGGCTTCCTAGTTATAACAACTATTAAAAAAATAGATCAAACAAGCCAGGCATGATGATGCACACCTGTAATTCCAGTGGCTTGGGCGGCTGATGCAGGAGGATCAGAAGTTCAATGTCAGCCTCATCAAACTAGTGAGGCCCTAAACAACTTAGCGAGTCCCTGTCTCAAACAATAAAAAACTAAAAAGGTCTGGGGATGTGACTCAGTTGTTAAGCACCCCTGGGTTCAATCTCTGCTATCTCCCCCAGCAGACCAAACACATTGTATTAGTGAGTTTGGTGATAGTTACATTGAACTAGTAATTATAACAACTACAACAAGGATGCAGTTGGTCAATGGGCTCATATATCATAGTGAGGTTCCAGTAGACTCCCTTGTTGTACCAATGAAATAATGAATATATTCATTTTTTCCTTTTTATTGGTTCTTTTTAGCTATACATAACATTATGATTCATTCTGACATAATTATAAAAGCATGGAATATACTTTTCTCAAATTCAGTCCCCAGGATTTTCCCTTTCCCTGCCCTCCTTCCTTGTTCTCCCTGCTCCATCTACTCTATTGATCTTTCTGCTATTTACTTGTAGTTATTTTTAAGTGTCTTTCCACTGTCTAGTTTCAACATCTTCACAGTCTTTTTTCAGATTTTACAGGCTCTCTTGCTGCTCATACAGAGCATGGCCAGTCAGTCTATTTCCTGAGATCTTCCTTTGGTGATTTATGGACTTTGTCTCAGTTCCAGCATTCCAATGTAGGTAGCTGTCCTCTGTGTTTTGTTCAAAAAATGTTTTAAATTATTTGGGTGAAGATGTAAAAAACATACTTTTACCATTTTCAAGTGAGCAAAATAGTTAACATCAAAGATAGGGAATTGAGAATCAAGAAACAGCTATCAAGGCTTATTTTTAATCTCTAGTGTGATGTTTTGGTGACTTTAAAAATAAATAATTTTATTTTATTATCTTAATAAGTTCTTTAAGTTTCTATTGAGGTTGGACATTAGCTAAATATATCTTTTGTGAATTGCCTATTCATATTCTTTGACTATTCTACTATAAAGGTTTTAGTGCTTCTGAATTTTATACATATTTACAGATGTAAGACATGCACATAGTTAAGTCTGGAATATTTAGAATGTGATTAAGGTGACATTTCACACCACAGAAAACAACAGACTGAAGAGTAACTAGTGTTGAGAAAAGATTCTTCCTTTAGGCAAAAAATGTTAGATCTGCACCTTATACCATGCTCAAAAATAAGTCCCAGATAGAATAAAGAGGTAATTATAAAAACAAAACTATTAAAGAATTATAAAAGGGCTGGGGTTGTAGTTCAGTGGTAGAGCACTTGCCTAGCATGCATAACACACTGAGTTCGATTCTCAGCACCACATATAATAAAATAAATAAAGGTCCATTGACAACTAAATAAATATTTAAAAAAAAAAGAATTATACAAGAGACTATTTTTCCCCATTTGGAATGGAGATGGATTTTTAAATAATTATTTATTTGTTCATATTTATGGAGTTCAGTGTAACAATTCAATATATTTATCTAATGTGTAATGATCAGATTGGGATAGTTAACATATTCATCTCAAATATTAAAAATTTTTATAAACATTTAATAATTGCACATATTTATGAGATACAGTGTGATCTTTCAATACATGCATATGTTGCAACTCAAGGCCTTGTGCATGCTAGGCAAGTGATGGATCATTGAATTACATCTCCAGCCCTGGGATTTTTTTAAGATATAAAAGTAATTCTTCAAATTCACTAAAGTAAAGGACAGCTTAGATATTTCTGCATAAAACTATAGATTTTCTCTATGGCATAGATACATAGGTATTAAGTGACAGATCAAGTAAAAATATTTGCAATACTAGAATGAGGCAACTTTTTAAGATCCAGATCATATAAAGTGACCTACCAATTAATGATAAAAAGATAAGCAACCAAGTACAAGTCGAAATGACTAACACATATAAAAAGATGGTCAACCACATTTTAATAGCCCTGCTCTACAATAGCCCTGTTCTACTGCCTTCCCATTGTATGCATGGAAAGTTCAAATTTTGCATTTACTATAAGGTTCCCTTGATTTCATTCCTGACTGCATTTCTGGTCTCATCCTAGACCTTTCCTCCTCATTCCGAATTTCATACTTCAGCCATGATGACCTACTGAGGACTCTCAACAAATTAGGCTTTTGCTTATCTACCTGTCTTGACCCTGACTAGCATACTACTTCATTAGCCTGATCAGCATTTGCTCAGATCTAAAGGCAATTTTCATTTCATCTACAAAGTTGTTCTATCCCTCCACAACTGCTCTGAGTCCCTGGCAAAATCTTCTCCGTCCTTGTACTCCTAATGCCTAAAAAAAAGAAAACTGTATGTTATGTACTTAGATATATTAATATTTTAATATTAATTAAATAGTTAAATATTTTTATCTTATATATTATATAAGTTATATATTTATAAATTATATAATTTATAATTAATTAAATATTATATATTTATATATAAACCCATATATATAATGGTTTGGATCTGAGGTATCCCCCCAGAGCTCCTGTATTAATGCAGAAATGTTCAAATATAAAGTGATTGGATTGTGAGAGCTGTAACCTAATCAGTCCGTCCTAATCTGAATGGAATGACTGGATGGTAACTGTAGGCAGGTGAGGCGTGGCTGGAGGTGTGCCCTGAAAGGGTGCATCTGCCCTGCAGCTCCCCACTCTCTCTTGGTTTCCTGATCCCACCATCGAACTGAGCAGCTTTCCTCAGTTGAGCATTTCCACAATGAGTGCTGCCTCACCTTGGGCCCAGAACAATGGAGTCAGCTATCTATGAACTGAGATCTCTGAAACCTCAAATAAACTTTCCCTTGTCGAAATTGCTCCTGTTGGGTATTGGTTATGGTGACAGAAACTCACTAAAACACACACACACACACACACACACACACACACACACTTTGATGAAAGCTCAGTCCTTGTCCCTGATGCTGATCCAACAATGAGGACACTTGTTTTGTATTGGGCATTGATCCCAGGGACACTCAACCACTGAGTCACATCCCTAGCCCTTTTTTGTATTTTATTTATAGATAGGGTCTCACTGAGTTCCTTAGGGCCTGGTTAAGTTGCTGAGGTGGCTTTGAACTCGCGATCCTCCTGCCTCAGCCTCCCAAACCACTGAGATTATAGAAGCATACCACTTCACCCAGCTGAGGACACAATTTTGAGAAAAAGGAAAGAGAAGGTTTATTGCTTTGCTTGCAAAAGAGAAGCACAGGACACTTCTGTCCCAGAGGCTGTGATTGTCCCTATCAGGGAGAACAGAGAGTCAATAAAGAAGTGATTCATTCCAGGCATTCCTTGTGGCAGTGGTGGGGTTGTGATTCTCTCATTAATTTGGGAGATAACCATTCCTTAGATCTTCTGGTGCCAACCCTGAAGTCTGAATTACTTGGTTCCTGTGGTGAATATGTGCTCAGAAACAGATAACTGGGCCTAGGATGGGAAAAAGAATGGTTTCTATCCCTTCTACCCCCATGATCACCCAGGTTAGGGAGGGGGCACAAGGATAAGAGGAAAAGAAAATATGTCCCTTGCTCAGTGGCAGAACAGCCAGGGCTATATTCAAAGCATGAGATAGACCACTGTTACATTTCCCCACTGTCAATTGCTACATTCCTTTTCTATGGAAAAGTGGGCAATGACATCTCCAAGCTGCTTCCTGATGAGAGACGGCAAACTTGCAGGAAAGTGACCTGAAGTCTTTGTTCCCTGTCAGGTGGGGCATGGACAGTTAAGGGCATTCAGCATCGAGCAGTCCAGAAGTGCATGGTGTCAGTTGGCAGGTGGCAGGACAAGACATATATAGGGCAAGGAACATGCTAGGACAGCAATAAACAAGACAGCAAAGCATTACTTTTTCATAAATAATTAGTACAAAAGCATTTCAGCCAATCTCTGAAACATAGAACAAACCCATGACTCTACAAGTTCTTTGTGATAGTTACTGTTAGGCACTCCCACATAAGAACCCTTCCTTTAAAGACTCTAGCTTTACTTACTTTCGGTAGGGCTGACACAAGTGTACATCTCAAGTTACACTGAAAGATCCATTGTCTCTCCTAAATGTCCATGTATAACTGCTTTGGTTATACTCTCCTGCCAGGTATTTAAGACCAAGTTGGTCAAAATTGATCTTGTTCTTATTTACTCTTAGGGTCATCTGTGACTCCTCAGAGAGTGCTCTTAGGAATATGTGAGAAGTCTTGTGGTTCCTTTAGCTTTTCTCTACCAGTTTTGCTATCGGTAGAATGGGTTAAAGTCTTCTTGACCACACTTGGCTTCCCACAGAAGCATCATGAACATTTCCTTCTTCAATGACTCTTTTCTTTGCAGAATTTGTGCTGGTGGCTTCCTGTTCTGTAGGTCCTCATGATCTCCCTGATGTAGAGGTTGGGTGACTCAGAGTTGCAGGGACATTAGAGGAGTACCATTGTTCACTGGGTCCTGGCGGACGTTATAGGGCAAGACCCAAGATATTGGCTGCTTTTTCCTTGGTCCTTTTACTTCCTTGACTTTGGTGTCCATGTTAATGGTTTTAAACATTCAGCATGCCAGTTTCACTAGTCTTCAGTGGTAGTAATGAGTTTTAACTTCAAGTCTATAATTTTATAACTACCCCTTATATTTAATTGGGTCAGTATTAATACTGGAAGTCTGGTATACTCCCCAAAAGTTTCTCAAATACCATCAGGAAGAAGAGTCAGCCCCACACTAATCCTTTCTCCTCCCTACTGTCCCAGCCTAATCCATTATCCTCCCTATGAATACTGGCAACAAAGGAACTGGTGCTTAATTCCCCTGCACACTGCTTTGAGGTGTATGGGTGGTTGTCACTGGCCAGCTAACAAGTCAGCTGACTTATAACAAGTCAGTCTTATATCCTATTGTAATGTGGATGGTAGTTTATTGCCTCAAATTTACTCAGGTTGTTTTATTTTTTTATTTTTATTTTTTTTGGAACCAGTGATTGAACTCAGGGACACTCGGCCACTGAGCCACATCCCCAGCCCTATTTTGTATTTTATTTAGAGACAGGGTCTTACTGAGTTGCTTAGGGCCTCACTAAGTTGCTGAGGCTGGCTTTGAACTCGCGATCCTCCTGACTCAGCCTCCCAAGTCACTTGGATTACAGGTGTGCGCCACCACGCCCGGCAGGTTGTTTTATTAGAAGCAGTAACTCTGCAAAACACCAACAGGCACCAGTTATAAAGTACACAAGGAAAATACAAAATGAAATTAAGAAGAGGAACAACATAATCTGTAAAATAGCTATGAACCAAGAAACATGATTTTTTCAATTCTAAAACATAATTTAGTTGTATATTATATCCTCTTTATTTGAGATCACAGTAACCTTTACAACAAAAATCTATCCTTTGAACATAACTTTAAATGAGCTACCCTATTTTGGAGCCATCCTGACAGGGAATAAGGTGAGAGGCAGGGTTCTTGACAACAAATTACAATACAACATTACTTCTAAAACATGAACTAAAAAAACCTAAGAAGCTCCTAACTTTGTTTTGTGGAAAAAGTAGCATAATACTTCCATGTTCCACATTGTCAACCTTTTAAACAATCAGGTTCTCATTATCTTTTTAAAAATGCATTTAAATTTCCATCCCAGTGTCAAAAGTAGCACAAAATTTTCCATATGTCTTATTGATAAAAGGTTACCTTTGGATAGTTATAGAAGGCAATGACATAAATAAATCCCAAATTAAATTTATTTCTATATAATTCTAAAAGAGATTACAACTCAGACAACTTTAGTTTGGAGAACACCAGCTTGGTAAACTACTCTTCTAAATTTACATTTTAAAAGACTTGTATACCAGAAGAATAAGAATACATCTAATATACAAAGAAACCAATAATCATTAATGTCACAATAGCACAGATGTCTTTGTAATAACTAGGTTTAATTTTTAAAATAAATTTCAGAATCCATAGTGTGTTAATGATAACTACAGGTCTGTATAGCTTACCATTACTAGCAAAAATCAAAGAATAGCCTTAAATATCGTATACATTTAGGAAATAGTGTTAATGATCAGAAATAGACTTGGTCAAAGCACAGAGATAAAAGCCAGTTCTTCAAATGGCAGTGTGGTCCTTTTATGCCAGATACAAAGTATAAAAGAGAGCACTTATTGGTTACTTTGCTGTAAACCTACATGAACTTTCATTTTACAAACTTTTACAGAACATTTAGTCAAGGCTCTTACATATTTAGTTTCAGTTGTATGCATATCTCTAGTCACATATATTAAGAGTGTCTTCGGTAAAGCTGACTCAATTCATACTTTAAAAAACTGTCCAGCAGAGAATAGATCCCCATTAATTCTCTCTTAAGGGGGTATTTTTTTTAATTACTGAAGCAAGTTATTTCCTCCTTAAAATCTTCATTAAAATAACACTGATCAAGGCTGTGGATATAGCTCTGTTGGTAGAGTGCTTGCCTCACGTGTACAGGTCCCTGGGTTCAATCCCCATCACCACAAAAACAAAACAAAACACTGATCAACTTTCTCAGGGTCCCTTTAGTCCAAATAGTAGACCTCCCACACAGCAGGCTTTGTTTCCTTCTGCTGGGAGGCACTTGCAAATGAAGTTGTTGTTTTTGGGTAAGAATGTTATCTATACATTTAATTCACACAACAATTTTATTCTAGGAGAGAGGTAACACAAAAACTGTGCCTTAATGAGCTTGACCTGTTTCTTTTATCATTATTACAATGGCATCAACTTTAAAGTGAGTTCCTCAATGTCAATTGTACCCAGAGACTTAATTTTTTTTTAACATCCAGGGCATTCTGTCCAATGAAGGCACATTAACCATATAGAGACTGTTAGGGACCTCTCTCTGTAGAAATCAGCAGGGCCAAGATATTCCTCCCTGCATTCATGGGGATTCTAGGAGTCCCTTGTATTTTAGCTCTGTGGGCAAGAGACAGGAATCCACTCAGAAGTGTCCCCTGGTCAAATGGGGCATCCAGTCAGATCTTAAAAAGGGAGATCATTTTGTCCCCAGGTTATAATCTAACAGTGCTGGAACCTACTGTCATATCTTTTGTGACTGGCAAACTTTGCCCCCCAAATAAGTTAGGATAGTTAATATTCAAGCAATCAGGGTAATATCCCAATTAGGTTTTTTTTCCAAATATAAAGGCCACCCCACGAGGTTAAACATTCTAGTTAACTCCTTCCTCCTGGAGTTGTGGCAAAATGGAAGTGGGACTTGGACCAAATGGATGTTACAGAAAAACTTCAGACTCAAGGACTAGAAGGGCATAGTCCATTAGAAAGTCATGGGCCAATCCAATCACCTTTATATCCTCCCAACAATGGTACAGCAGAGATTCCAACCATTAACCCCAACAGATTTTAATAACTGTTCAGTATGGATTCATATCAATGCTTTTATCCAGAAGCCACAGATCCCCAGACTAGCACAGCCAAGTGGAAGAACCTTTCATCTACTTCCCCCTCGCATCACAGAAGCTCCTTCCTCTCTTACTCAAACAAATCTTATTACTTTCATTTTTGCCCTTTGCCACCATCAGTGGATTTCATTCTTTGAACCCATAAGACAGGAACCCAGAAAGAAATCAGTGGGCTTGTAGCCCACAGACCTCATCCAGCAGCAGAAGTGGCAAAATGAGCCCTGTTCTCAAAATCTAGTTTTATTCCCAAGGGCAAAAAGTGGCTAGAAGGCAGGGCAGAGGTCAGGTCCTCTTTTCTTTAGAGTGCCAGCAGCTTTCCTGGGATGTTGTTTTCCTCCACAGGATGAGATTTGCAGCTGCCTGGGGCCAGGCTGAGAAGCAGTGCTGGGAATTCCAGCACTTGATTGAAAGGATTTAAATCTTTTTAAATCCTTTGTGACAGTGGTCTGCTTTATGTTTTGAATATAGCCCTTGCTGCTCTGCCACTGCAACTTAGTTTTAAAGGGGACATGCTTCTTTCTCTTCTTCTCTCCCTGTTCCTCCCCAGTCTCAGGGGAAACAGAATTACCTTTCTTCCGCATCTGAGGCAGATTTATCTGTCCCTGAGTACACACCCACCGCAGGAATGAAGTAATCCAGACTTTGGGGATGGCACCAGAACATCTCAGAAATGAATATCTCCCAAATTAACAAGTGAATTACAACTCCAGGCAGAGAACACGTGGAATGTACTTTTGAATCACCTCCTTTACCCCCACCCCTTCCCCTTGATAGGCAGAATCACAGCCTCTGGGACAGGAGTCCCTTATGTTTCTCCTTGCTAGCAAAGCAATAAACCTTCTTTTTCCTTTTTTTCAAAACTGTGTCCTCATTATTGGATTGGCATCAGGGACAAGGACTGAGCTTTCAGTAACATTTTATTCAGGTGTCCTGCTATCCTTGCACACCAAAGGCAGTGACTTTTTGCATCCTCAACTTAGGTTTTGACTGTTCAGACTCCTTATTATGCAACTGCATACACACCTGTACATAATTTCTTTCACTTATTTTATCTCTAACAGACCAACACCAACTACAAAATTGTACAATTATTCAGAAAATCATTCAAAGGCTAGAATGTTTAGTCAGACACCACCTTTTTCTCAGATAAGCCCACTCAGCCAAGATCTTTCTTTCCAAGAGACAGACTATAGGATCAATGCAGTACTGGCCATGTCTTTAAAAGGGCAGTAAAAGATACAAACAAAAGTACAGACACAACCAGCCAGGTTTCCCAAAACCATGGTTCACAGACAGGAACCTCTAAAACAGACTAGATAGGGGGAAAATCCCCCATGCTCTGAGCTCCTGCTTAACCATATCTCCTACACTAACAGCACCACAGATGTCCCCATGAACAGGGATCAGGTGTTCCCACAAAGGGGAACCAGATGTGTAGAATCAAGGGTCTTGGTGTACACACCTGGGGAGCTTACTAGATGGCCAAGGTGTTGTGACTTTACTGAGCTCAGTTTCCCTTTTCTAAAAGTAGACCAAGGTGGAGCAAATCATAGTTTAGGGAGAGAAGATGGAGTTCCCTGAAGCAAAAGGAGTTTTAGCAGCTGCTTGGACAGTCCCTCAGTTCCTCCCTTTACTCATAGGAATAACTCCTCTGGTTGAACCAGAGGCAAACTTACCCATGTCCTAATTCTCAGCTGTCAGCTCTCAATATGTTTGCCTTACATCCTCAGCATGGAAGTGGGGTTACTTGGAGTGTCAGGCCTACCCAAGAAAGTCAGAGCAGGGGCTGCTCTAGGGTTCCACCTGGGGTATCAATTTGTCAATTTGGGAGATAGCCATTTCTTAGATCTTCTGGTGCCATGCCCAGTGTATGAATTACTTGGCTCCTGTGGCAGTTGTGTGCTCAAAGACAAGTAACTCAGCCTAGAATGGGAATGATATTCCTTTTCTACCCACCCCTCATCCCAGGTTTGGAAGGGGGAGAATGAGAAGAGCAAAAGAAAAATGTCCACTTAAAAATAAGCCTTATTGGCAGAGCAACAAGGGCTATATTTGAAGCATGATGTGGACTACTGTTGGATGCACACATAGCATTTCAATGATCAGTTGTGGTCCCATAACATTGGATCACATAGTGACATTGTAGCTAGCTTTGTGTGTGTGAGTATATTACATGATGTATGCACAAAAATGAAATCACCTAATGGCACATTTATCAGAATATGTCCAGAATGAAAGGACACGTGCAAAGTCCAAATAGAGTCTGAGCACCATGCCACACACTGAAATCTCACACAAGAGATTTATTGTCAGTACAATACGGGCCAAGTGACAAGGTTGTACCCCTGGGGAGAGCAGCAGCATGTTGGTTCTCACAGAGCAGTTTTATAGCCTGCAATAGGAATTTTTATGCATGCTCAGGGGTTGCATCAGGGGCTAGGGTGGGGTTGACCTTTACGTTTTATGGGAAGTCAAGCGGCATTGCCTTAGGATTGAAACTTAAGAGACCCATAGGTTAAAATTGCTTCCAACCTAAAATGGCGGATCTGATGCCAATACAGAATACATCCATATTGTGCAACACCTGATTGTAAATATATCTCCCCCTCTCAAAATGTACAGACTATGCTTAATAAATCAATTCTGGCAATATGCACTCTTTCTCTCAGAGGTCATTGAAATGTAGAGTTTATTTTGACAAGTAGACATTATTAGAGCTAGATTAATATCTGTTTTCTCTTGACTCCTATTGTATTTACTTTCTTATTAACCTTATTTAACTTATTTTAAAAATTCAATTTTCAATATTACTTTCTATTTATAAAATACATAGGGAGTAAAAATTTTAAAGTAGAATTAACTCTCCTCTCATCCAGATGTCTATGATGAGAACCAGAAGGGTGAATGTCACCAAAGTCAGGAAAGGTAAGAAAGGACAGAGTTTTAAAAGGCTTTCTCACATGCTCTGCCTGTGCAAGGACTGTTAACTTTGCTCCACTAGTATATTTTTTTAGCAATCAGACATTTTAGTATCCCGATGCCTTGACTACTTTCCTCCTATTATCTGGTTCACTTTCCTTTTATCCCCAGAGGAATGGGAAATGACTACAAGAATGTTTAATTAAGAAATACAAAGACAAAATAATGTAAAAATACCAGAACCAATGTTAGACTCTAAAAAGAAAGAGAGCAAGAATAATAAAAGCTTGTTAATAAAAAAAGGACAGAGTTTTAGAACATGGGCAGTAGACACTAACATCAAATGTCCCCAAGTTCAACACAAATAAGGACTAAATTGGTGCATTTGCATTTTGGTGGTATGAAGGTCCTTGGTGACTATATCCAGAGTGGTTTCAGTGGAATGATGGAGGAGAATGCAGCAGGATAGAGATAATGAGGGAACAAGAAGTGAAAACAGTGAATGGAGACTACTTTGCAGAGCAACATACCTTGTGCTATGATTATCACACTATTAGGAGCAAAGATTGGGGCTGGCCATTCCGGGTTTTGCAAGGTTTACTTGTAGCAAGTTATGTGAAGGCAGGGACATTTTTGTCTTCTTCATACTAAATCCACAGTACCTAGTACCTAGCACAGTACCTGGCACATAGTATATGAAGGAGCTGAGCATGTGCCATCCAAATTATGCCTATTTGGCATATTGATTATTCTGAGCTGAGGGCACTTGAGAAGCAGCAGATGCAGAAAGAGTATCTAAATTGCCTTTTATTTCTTGCAGGGAGCCATAGACACTCCTGTGAAAAAGATGCCTTTTCTTTATCAAGAGAAGAAGATAATCCTTATCACTGTTGACTGAGAATGGATGCCAAAAAGTATAAAAGCTTTCTTCTTTGGTCATTTATTTGGGTCTTCACTATAAACATGTAAAAATAAAATTTGTATGCTTTTCTCCTCTTAATCTGTTTTTTGTCAATTTGGTTCCTAAATCCAACCAGAGATCCCAATTAAGAACAAAGATAGAGATGATCTTTAGCCTCTCCTATATATGTGTTCAAAAAATATTTCTTGAGTACTGAAATCTCACTAAAGGCAAGAGGAGGGAGAAAAAACTGGGATTCCAGAGGCAGGTTGTCTCAAAGTAGCTGTAAATGATAGAATATAGGGAGACACTCTGGTTTGTGATGATTCCCCAGGGCCAAGGTCTAGGCTCTCCTTGCCATGTTTGTTGTGTACACACTATTGTCCTGACAATGGTGAGGGGGCAGGAGAAAGGGTACAGTGATCCACGGATGGGCATGCAATCCAATTTTCTTACTACGACTTTCTTACCTGGCCCTGTATAGTGATGATCCCCCTTTCCTCTCCAGGATGGAGTCATTAATGTTTGAATACAGAACTCTCAGAGGCCATGTTCTCTAGAGAAGAAATGAATTCTACTTATAGCAAGAGAGGGCCAAACCCACGATCTGAGAAAAGCCAAGGGCAGATGGTAAAGAGTTTGAGTTCCTGAAATGGTTGAGTTCCTGAAATGCCAGCCCACCCCTGCTTAGGAATCTGACTCAGTACTCCCTCTCCCCTACTCTGTTTCTCTTGAGTTCATTTAAGTTGGGTTTCTGGCACTTGCATCCAAAAGAACTGGGCATGTCACATGGGAAGAGGTCTATCCAAAGGAAGGTCCGAGGAGTTCCCAGAAAGGAGAACTGGACTCAGGACTAGCAGTGTTCTTGGCATACGTGGTGGAAAAGAATTTCAGCACATGCCAGTCAGAGGCATAGACAGACATTTATTTAGGAAAGCAGGTACACATTCAAGGGAGAATGTGGGCCATCTTGAGGATGAGAGTCACAATTTGGGGGTTTCCAACTGTTTTTTAAAGGAAAGGTGGTGAGGACTGGGTATGGAAAGGGAATATGAGTGAGATCAATCCAGTGATCTCAAGGTCAATCTTAGGCTGCTCAGGCTGCTGTGGTGTTCATTATCTGACCAATAGACAGTGCTGGAAAGTCCTCATTAGAGGTTCCTAAAGACATCCTGATACTCTTTACTCAGCCTACAACTGGGCAGTTAATTAACATGGGTAGATTTATAGATTGGTCAGGAATTTGGGAACAACAGGCCTGGAAAGGAAACAGACTTAGGGAGCAAAAGACATGCAAAAGTATGTGGAAATCTTTAATTAAAATCTTTTTTTTCCAGCTGAGTGCAGTGGTGCACACCTATAATCCTAGCAACTTGGGAGGCTGAGGCAGGAGGATTGAAAGTTCAAAGCCAGCTTCAGCAACTTAGGGAGGCCCTAAGCAACTTAGTAAGACCCTGTCTCAAAATAAAAATAAATAAATAAAAAGGACTTGGGATGTGGCTCAATAGTTAAGCATCCCTGGGTTCAATTCCCAGTACCAAAGAAAAAAGTTTCAATTCAAGTATTCGAGAACTCATTAAAGAAATGTCCACTCTGGGTCTGGTAGAGGGATGGGCTGATGGTGCTCTGCATGTGGAGAACTGGGGGAAATGTTTGTTCTTCTAAACATACTTTGTCAAAGGTGGATTTTTTATTTTATGACAGTAGGGGGCATTGGACCCAGGACTCGGCACATGTTAGGCAAGTGCTCTAGTGTAATAGTGGTCTACTTTATGCTTTTTTTGTGGTGCTGGGGATTGAACCCAGGGCCTTGTGCTTGACAGGCAAGCCCTCTACCAATTGAGCTATATCCCCAGCCCTACTTTATGCTTTGAATATAACCCTTGCTGCTCTGCCACTGCAGCTTAGTTTTAAAGGGGACATGTTTCTTTCTCTTCCTTTCCCTCTCCCTAATCTCAGGGGGAAATGGGATTACCTTTCTTCCCCATCCTAGGCAGAGTTTATCTGTCCTTCAGTACACACCCACCACAGGAATGAAGTAATTCAGACTTTGGGGATGGCACTAGAACATCTCAGAAATGACTATCTCCCAAATAACAAGTGGGCAGAATCACAGCCTCTGGGACAGAAGTCTCCTGTTTCTCCTTTGCTAGCAAAGCAATAAAACTTCTTTTTGCTTATTCTCAGAACCATGTCCTCATTATTGGATTGGCACCAGGGACAAGGACCGAACTTTTGGTGATACCACCAACTGAGCTATATCCCCAGCCCTTAAAGATGGCTTTTAAAAAATCCATAGCTTTTTAAATTGACAAGTAAAAATAGACCACTTTCAGATACTGTTAAAGATGGCTGGTGGGCTGGGGATATAGCTCAGTTGGTAGAGTGCTTGTGTTGCAAACACAAGGCCCTGGGTTCGATCCCCAGCACTGCAAAAAAAAAAATGTCTAGGGATGTGACTCAGGGGTTACACATCCCTGCATTTAATCCCTGATGCCAAAAGCAATTAAAAATAAAAAATAAAAAGGGCTGGGGATGTAGCTGAGTGATAAAGCACCACTGAGTTCAGTACCAAAATAAACAAACATTTTCCTTGTCCTTTTATTTCTCCTTTCTAAGCATTTCTTCTAACTTATTTTGGGGAGAGAGACCAGGCTGCCATTGTAAGCCCAGTCTTTCCTCCGACAGACCACATCTGCCTCTCATACATGGTGCTAGTGACTAAGATCACTCTTTTTCTTCTAAAAGAGGACAGGTGCAAACCACAGTTGCCTGTTCTTATAAACACAATTTTATTGGAACACAGTCTTGTCCATTCATTTATATATTGTCTATGACTGCTTTTGTGCTATAACAAGAGTTGAATGGTTGTAACAGAAACTACTTGGCCTGGGTTAAACTATTTACTACCTGGCACTTTACAGAAAAGTTATCCAACCCCTGATTTACAAAAAAAAAAAAAAAAATGGGAGTGGGGGTGGGCAATGGATGCTTTTGATGCTTCAGCCAGATTGCCTTTTCTTGCTCTTGCCCTCAGATTCCAGCTGCTGTAACTACTGGCTAATAACTTACAGAGTCCTTCTCTAGAGAAAATTGTGTAGCAATCTCCATGCCTCACTGCCCCCCACCACTATAGACCTGGGCCAATGATTGACTGACACAAAGCAACAGTTGTGCCCCAGAGCGTCCCTGTGGGATCAGGCTGAAGCTGCTTAGATCACAGGTCATACTCCAGCTAGCTCCCCCACCCCTCCCCCACCCAGAATCCTTCCTCAATAAATCACTTCAACTGGAATTCCTATGCCAGTGCTACTTCTAGGAACCCCACCACAGGCAGGGGGCAAAGGATTCTTTTGTAACAGCATTTTGGGGAGGAATTTTTTAAATCAAAAGCATTTCTTCAGAAAGATGTCTTCTTATGTTAAAAAACTACCTCCTTCTCCCCTCCCAACTGTTTCTCCAATCAATTCCTCCATCCTCTTTTTTGGCATTCTAAGTACTAAAGAAAGCCCTCTCTAACACCTTTTCCTCTCCTCAGTTTAAAAGATATTGTGTTTATCTAAAAGGAAGAAACAGATGCTGGCCCCAGGAAGTCCCAGCTCCTTTTGATGTGATAAGGAGGCTCCTGGGACTGTCTTTTGTCTTAATTCACCCCTTCCCCCCTCTTAAAACTTTCCTCATTCCAAAGCCTTTTGGAGATGAAACCTTTGAAACAATAAGTTTCTTCTATCTTCATTCAAAGCTGCTTTGAATAAAACCTATTTTCCTACCAATTTGAATCCAATTATTTCTGGAGAAGCATTCCTTGGAGCCTGGCCTCTTCCTCCTTGGGCAGGATCTTGTGCCATCTGGTAACGCTTTGTAGCATGGCCTAGTCTTACAGTCACACTTCATGGAGGATAGTTATGACATCCCTCATATTCCTGGTTAGGTGAGTTGGATCTGGGAAATCACCCCATGCATCTGTTCTAATGAACTCTTTCTTTTGCCCTTTTATTTCCCTGCTCCTCCTTGACCAAAGGTACTGGCAAATTAAATGTAAAAAGAAAACCTTTTCACTAAGGCCCTCCCCCATTATGTATTACAGGGGAGGGGAGGGGAGGGGGCAGAGGAAGGAAAGATGGTGGAATGTAACAAAAATCATTACCCTACGTACATGTATGATTACATGAATGTTGTGACTCTACATCATGTACATCCAGAGAGATGAAAAGTTGTACCCCATTTGTGTACAATGAATCAAAAAGCATTCTGCTATCATGTATAACTAAATAGAACAAACAGTAAAAATAGAAACTCTTCAGCATTAGAATCAGAACAAACAAAGAGGACAAGGTATGGAGTTAGAGCTACATCAATGACTTCTATGAGAATACATGATATTTTGACTGAGGTCATGGGCCAGTCAGCAAGTTAAACCCCTAGGGTCTTTCCTCCTCCTTGTGCATGGCCTGTTCCATCCCTACACAGAACTTTAAGACTTTGAGCTTCTTAATGATCTAATATTAAGACAATGCAAATGCTGGATTTGGCAATTTCTGGGGGAACACATTGGTGAGCAAAGAAATGTATGAGTAAAGTTAAGTTGATCAGCTCTTTATTTATAGTTTGGTGTTATTTATTTTTGTGTCCACTGAGGCTGGTAAAGAGTAGCTGCTTAATCGTTGCTTGCAAAGGAGTAAGCCTGTCCCCTTTGGCTGGGCCAGGAAATGCAAGACTATGAGCTTCTCATGTTTGCAGCCTCTGGAAAGTGGGAAGAAATCACACTAGCTCATTTCCTCACAGATATAGGTGTTTCTCAGTTCTGAACTTGGCTGCTAGCGCTTGTGTGAATTCCTTATTCAGGAGCGGCCAGTGGCTCAGGGTGGGGCAAGGGTGGGGCTGGGCAGAGCTCAGGAATGCATTGTTCCAGAAAATTTGTCCAGTTTTTCTGCCTCCCTTTCCCTGACTGAATAGAGTTTCGATAATAGAAAACCTGCTCTTTGAAAGTTCGCTTGAGGTACTCCTGTAGTAGTCAGATGACTCTTGGGTAAAAGAAAATTTCGTTTCCTTGCTATATTTGGGAAGGCCTACTGAGGTAGGATTGAAGAAATAATTACATAGAAAGGAGACAGGAAATTTTTTAAAAAATTTTTACAGACTTCATTTTGATTCATTGTACACAAATGGGGTAAAACTTTTCATTTCTATGGTTGTGTATGATGTACTTTAGAAAATTATTTTAATTCAAAAGTTCGGCATAATTTTCCAGACCCTCAGTCCCCAAAACTCTCTCTTTCAGGCCTATTTCTCCTGAATTCCTGAGAAATCTATAAATCTCCTGAGCACTGTTAATTAACCATCCCCAATAAGCAGATTAAGAAAAGAGATACTGTATCTTAAGGAACCTATAATTTAGAGGACTTTGCAGTATTATTGGTCAGATAATTAAGACCATATCAGCCTAACAATTCTGAGACTCAATCAGACTACCAGAAATCATCTTGAAATCACTGAACTGATACCATTCCTACATACTTTTCCATACTCACCACTCACCAAGTTTCCTTTAAAAGAAGAGATGAGAACCCCCCAAAGTTCCTCTTTCACCCTCAATATGATCCACATTCTCCCTTAAATGTGTAACAATTTTCCTAAATTGTCTTTATCCCTGACTGGTATGTGCTGAAATTCTGTTCCATCACATATGCCTAGGACACTGCTGGTTCTAAGTCAATTTTCCCCTTCTCTCTGGGAACTCTTTGGACCTTTCTTCAGAGACACATTTTATGCTCAAATCCAAGTGTAAAGTCAAGTCCTGAGTGGGTCCTGCCCCTAAATGAACTCAGGTTATCGCTTCCTACTGTAAAAAATTCAGATTCCAGTTTCTCTTGTTTCGACTTTGTCCTTCTTTCCTTCCTTCCCTGCCCCACCTTATCCTCTCTTTTGACCTTTTCTACTTTTCTGTATCAAGGAGCTCCCCTGAACCTTAACTGGCATTAGACAGCTAACAGCCATTAAGGCTTACAAGAATGGCAATCAAAAAAATTGTTCTCTCAGCTGCCAAAATGAGATTGCATGCTAATGAACCCAAGAAAATGGTGTTGAAACCAACCTATCCTGACCTTTATGTATTAGTCATATTTTCATTGCTGTGACAAAATACCTGATAGAAATCAACTTAAAAAGAGGAAAGATTTATTTTGGGTCATAGTTTCACAGGTTTTAGTCCATGCTTACTTGGCTCTTTTGCCTCTGGCCTGTGATGAGGCAGAACATCATGGTGGGCAGAGTGTGATGGAGCATAGTTGTTCACCTTGTGGCAGTCAGGAAGCAGAGAGAGGAAGTACTCATGACGAAGGAGCTGCAGACAAGATACATCCTTCCAAGGCATGCTCTCACTGATCAACTACCTCTAAGTAAGCCCCACTCCTACAGTTCCCACCCCCCAGTAGTCCATTCAATTATAAGCCCATTCATAGATTAATCAGAGCCCTCATGATCCAATCTCTCCCCAAAAGCCCCACCTCTGGACATTATTACATTGGGGATCATATTTTCAACACATGAGCCTTTGGGAAACATTCCAGATCCAAACTGTAATGCTTTTCAACTATAAGTTTTACAGAAATTACATATAAAGAAAACTGCAAATTGGGGCAAGACCAAAGCCATATACCACCACTCTTCTCCTTGCTCCATAACAACTCCAATCCTACTTTAGTTCAGGGAGTTACCTAATTTTGAGGAGCTCCCTGATGCACACATATCAGCAGAGTAAAACCTTTGACCATTATCTGAGTCACTTTAGCTGTTTTTTGACACTTTGGTGATGTGACTTTGATAAAGTCTGGATAAGCCCTGGATCCTACTGGGGTTTGAGAACAGAGGGTGCTGAGAAACCCTTGCTTTCTCCTTTTTTGGGGACTGCTTTTAGGTCTGGGAGGTAAGTCTTGTCTGGGAGGTAAGGTATTTCCTTGTAGCACAGAGGTTTCAGTCTTTGATTCTTTGAAAGGGGTAACCTGTCTTCTAACAGGTTGCTGCACTTATATCCCTTTTGTCTTTTGGGATTCTCTGGGCAAGTAGAAGTTAAGATGATGGTCTTCAGGCAGGAGAAGACCCTTCTCCCCTGTTCTTTCAAGCAACTCTCTATCTGGGAAACACAATCTACTCAACCTCCTCCTCAAATGATCAACCTAGGTAGGCATATGTTCTGCCACTATGATCTTTTTTTTTTTTTTGAACCGGGGATTGAACCCAGGGGCACTCGACCACTGAGCCACATCCCCAGCCCTATTTTGCATTTTATTTAGAGACAGGGTCTCACTGAGTTGCTTAGGGCCTCGCTAAGTTGCTGAGACTGGCTTTGAACTCGTGATCCTCCTGACTCAGCCTCCCGAGTCACTTGGATTACAGGTGTGCACCACCACGACCAACTTGCCACTATGATCTTAACTGTTAAGTTCCTCTCCAAGTGGTGGGGCCTTAAGAAGTGTAATAATGAACTCCAGGGGCTTTTGGGAGGATCTTGGGGTGAACTGGTCAAAATGTGCATATTTGTATGGTGCCTTAGAACAAAAGAAGATAAAATAGCTTTCTTTAATTAGTATGAGGAAGCTACTGAGAAAAGAAACAATTCAGGCAGACTCTAATTTATAGAACTCTCTCTTAAATTTCAGCATGTTTGCTCCATAGAGTCTCCTTCCTTCTGTATAACTCTGCTTCTGCATTTTACAAGTTCAGTTCTTTCTGGCTTTCCTGACCTTTGCCCTCATCTGCCTCTCCCTGGCTCCTTCTCACTGTTAGACCTGTACCTTCCCCACCTTACTCCCAGGTAGTTCTTGACCCAAATCCAATGCCTCAATCACAAGTTACCTTCAAACCCTGGTCTTGGGTTGACCTCCATACCATAGTCAAAGATTTCTCAAATCCTCAAGAACAAAGAAATTGCATTGAGCTATTCAGGATGGTTTGGGGGGGGGTTGTCTTGAGGTTATTGATCCATATAATGTAGCATTTCTTTTGGTAGGACCAAGGGATCCCTGAACCTGGTTCAACAAGGCCAAATGGCCATGATAATAAAGGATTTAGTTAATCCATTGAGAAATAATACCACCTCCAGATAAACTAAAGTGCCAGAGATGGGAGAAAATTCTTAAGAAGTTGTTCCTGAACTTTTTTGTCTTCCTCATATTGACTGGAGGAATAATTTAGTTTTGTCAATAAGGGCAAGAAGAGTCCTCCTCTAACATTAGGGACTGGTTAGGGTCCCTCCCCCACACCAGTGATCTCCACCTTTTGTTGCTGTTGTTGTTAATGATCTTAAGCCTGATGTTCAGAAGCATAAAACTGGCAGACCAAGCCTATTCATTACAAGAGCCCAGTATTTTGAGGATAACATGATACACAAAGGAAAAACTTTACAACATAAGTTTATGCCATTGCAGCTTAAACAACTTGAAGGAAACAATAAGCCTTCCCTAAATACAATTTCCTGTCTGTTTCCTTGGGACCATTAACTTCTCAAATGTGTCTTTCTTTTCAGTCCTTTCACAATTCCCCCAATGTATTAGGATGGGACCTTTTGACTCAAATAGGGCCACTATTAGGTGCTCACCTAAGGACTTTTACTTGTGCTCCTTGACTGTGATGACCCAGTATACTATCTTGTGTTGGCTCTTGTGGTTCAACTCTCTTCTCCCTTAAAATCGCCTCAGTTTTCTGAGTTAGTTTCCTCAGTCCCCAATGTCCTCTAGTTATATCATCTATGAATGTGGCAAAAAGAAAGAAAACAGAAACCTGATGAGATTCCACAATAGCTCTGCCCAGTTTGCCCCAGTATCACCTAAAACCCAAAGCAACGGAGAAACTGCAATCCACTGTTGCAGACTTAAACAGGTCTTGTATCAGTGACTGCAGTATTCCTGTCCTTCTGGTAGAAAAACCTAATGACTTTATACAAGACACAAGGGCTATAAAATTATATAGTGTGACTATGATTCCCTGGCTTCTATATCTCCAAATTCAACATAATTTGCAAGAAGTCCTTATTAAACTTTCTTCTTTAACTAGAGACTTCAGAGTTTCTTGAAACTCTTCTGATGCAGATGACCACACAAAGGAGACAGTTTTCAACAGGAAAACTGGTACAGGCAAATCAACTCAGACAGTGGACAGCTTCTTTCCAAGATCACACAATGCAACCCTATCTCAATTTTATTATCTCTCTCTCTTTTTTAAAAAATACTTTTAGTTGTCAAAGGATGTTTTATTTTATTTTATTAATTTTTTTTGGAACCAGGAATTGAACTCAGGGACACTTGGCCACTGAGCCACATCCCCAGCCCTATTTTGTATTTTTATTTAGAGACAGGGTCTCACTGAGTTGCTTAGGGCCTCGCTAAGTTGCTGAGGCTGGCTTTGAACTCGTGATCCTCCCGACTCAGCCTCCCGAGTCACTTGGATTACAGGCATGCGCCACCATGCCCGGCGGATGTTTTATTTTATTTATTTACTTACATGTGGTAAAGAGGATCGAACCCAGGGCCTCTGACATGCCAGGCAAGTGCTCTACCACTGAGCCACAACTCCAGTTCTTATTATTTCTCTTTTAATCCTAGCCTTTTTTCTCATTCTTCACTTTCTAATTCCTGTATTTGTGTATCACTATGGAATCACCTCCAAGTATGTATAATGAAATGCTTCCAATTCTTACTGTGCTATTTCTGTTCCATCTGCCTATTTTTCCTTTTTCTTCCCCCTTTATCCTATATTCCAAAATTTTTGTATTTTCTGGCTCAGACTTATGAAGCAATGGCATCTATGATTATAGATTTTACTCATCTTTTTTATCAGTTTCATTGTCCCCTGCCCTTTTTTAAAAAACAGGTGTGTTCCCAGCCCCAAGAGAAATCTATCTACCATTACCGCTGCAATTTGGAGCAAGGTCTCATCCAGATTGGGTCTACTGGGTCTCCAACAAATCTCAGATTAGCAGAGTTTACCTAGTATACTTTCAAGAGGGGGACATATTTTTCTCAAAAGGAAACATTTGTTTCTAATTCATGGGCCTGATCAATTATAGTGAAACATGCCAGGCTCAGTTTAATGGGATGATTATCAACTAACTGATTTCACCCAGGAAAACTACGACAAAATAATGATTATTTTTTACCTTAAAGCCCTCAAGAGATTAATGGGTCCACTGCTTAGTGGTTTCTGACAGTCAGCTGGACAGAGCCATGCTATCTCACCCATCTGAGTTTATCAACTCTTTATGACAGAAGTCAAACTTCTCACAAAACAGAACAATCTGTTGTCAAGGGTGACCATCCATCTTTGCAAAAAGTCCATTCTCAGTGAGGGATGAGAAGGAAGCTGAAAGATCCAGAATAGTTCCAGATGTGTTCATCACCATCTGGGTTGGGTTTTATGCAATAGTTCTCTCTGAAGCAGCAGCACTGTGGGCTACTGAAGACTGTCATACATTGTCTAATATTCCATGCTGTCAAGCCACCAATAATATCACCAAAAGTACTGAACATTTGCTTGGGAAATGCTGGAACTCTAGAGGCTGTTGTCCATCTTCAATGTGTGTTAGGCATCATCTAGAGGTGCATTTGTGCAAATGTTAATGATTATTTCTGCAGTGTATTCCTTCAAACCTTTCTGGTGTTTTTTAATTAACACATCTGTGAAGCCATCCAAAACATTTCTTTAGTGAATAATGTGTTTCTGGTCTCTGTACCTATGGATCATTATTGGGTGTTTGGGAAGGGATGATTTCCCTTCAGTATTCCAACAGGGATACAAGCCTAGGGATGTCCTTTCCCTAGAGGTTTCTCATCATTTTTTTCCTTCTGATAGGAATACCCCTTCTCAAATGCATCCAATATGTCTAACCAAGACCAGGAACACTGTCCAAATAGATGATCTAAGCTATGACTAAGGACAGATGATCAAATACCAAACTGCTCCTCCAATCTATTATGAGCCTTCTTGACTCAATTTCTGAACCTTATGTATCCTTGTAATTTTGTTTTCTCTCCAACAACATTTGGTGTAGATGGCAATTATATATTTTGGCCAAGAGGAGAGATTATAAAAGAATTAAAGCACATCTATTTTATTTGTTTAGATGTTTGCTTCCTCCCCTTCCCCCTTCTATTTTTTTTCATTTTATAGTTCCTTCTCCCTTGAAACTTAACTGATACTTAACTGATATTAGACCACTTATGGACAACTGACAAGGCTTACAGAGATAGTTTTTTTTTTTTGTTTTTTTTTTTTTTGAACCGGGGATTGAACTCAGGGACACTCGGCCACTGAGCCACATCCCCAGCCCTATTTTGTATTTTATTTAGAGACAGGGTCTCACTGAGTTGCTTAGGGCCTCACTAAGTTGCTGAGGCTGGCTTTGGACTTGCAATCCTCCTGCCTCAGCCTCCCAAGTCGCTTGGATTACAGGCGTGCGCCACCACGCCTGGCCAGAGATAGTTCTTGAAAGAACTGTTCTCTCAGGTGCCAAAATGAGATTTTACTAGTGGTCCTCAGAAAGTGGCATGAAAATCAACCTATCCCAACTTTTCCAGCTACAAGTTTTTCAGAAGTTATAGGTAAGAAAAAGGCAACCTGGGTGAGGTCCAATGTCATATATCCCTCTTTTCTCCAATCTCACTTTGGATAAGAGCGTTATTGCATTTTGAGGCACTTTCTGATCTGCATCACCTGAAAAATGCCTGTAACCTCTATGGTATCACCATTTTTTCTTGACAATATAATCCCTTCTCAAAACACATACCATCATTAAGATGAATAAATGCTTATAGCTGGCTGTGCTTAGGCCTAGTCTGATCCTTTTTCTATTTATACAGATATACTTTCTATTATACAGATATATTGTCTTATTCTGTTCAGGCTATTATAACAAGTCACCATAGACTAGATGGCTTGTAAACACGAAAAATTTATCTCTCACATTTCTTGATGCTGAAGTCTGAGATTAGGGTGCTAGTGTAGTTGAATTCTGGTGAGGACTTTCCTCTGGGTTGCAGACTGCTGACTTCTCACTGTGTCCTCAGATGGTATGAGAAATGATCTAGCTCTCGGGCTCTTTTATAAGGGCAGTAATTCCATCATGAGGGGCTGCCATGACCTATTCACTTCCTAAAGGCCCCACCTGTATTAATGCTATCACATTGGTGGTTAAGATTTCAATATATGAATTTTGGGAGAACACAAAGATTCAAAACATGGCATATATTTAAGTGTTTTTAAAACATTTTAACTTGCGGAGGGGAGAGAAATTTGATTTAGGGAGAAGAGGCATGGAGGTGAAGAGTGAAATGGATGGTATAGTATCTCTTCCTGGTTTGATCTGGAGCTGATTATCTTCCACGTGTCTCTCCAGATTCACTTTCTATCCTGCTCTGTTCTTTGGGACATTCACATCCAGAATGTATCAACAGACTTCCTACCCTTTGGCTTTGGGTTGCATTCAGCCAACAGGAAGCACAAGCAGGAGATCTGAAGTGGACAGTATGAAGTCAAGACATGTGCTATGGTTTGAATATGGTTTGAGTATCTCTCTCAAGTCTTCATGTATTGATGTTTAATTCCCATTGTGAGGTACTAAGAAGATGGAAACTCGGGCTGGGGTTGTGGCTCAGTGGTAGAGTGCTTGCCTCAAATATGCAAGGAGCACTGGGTTTGATCCTCAGCACCACATAAATAAATAAAAATAAAGGTATTGTGTCCATCTACAACTAAAAAAAAAAGAAAAAAAAGAAGATGGAAACTTAATCCAACTATGGTTTTTAGAGGGGGGTCTCTGGGAGATTAGATAAGGCAATCACGGCAGAGCCTCCATGATTGACTCTTGCTAGCATTATAAGGAGAAAGACCAGACACACATACATATACACCTGTGTTCCCTGTCTCTTATCATGTGATGCCCTGTGCTGCCTCATGTCTCTGTCAGCAAGAAGGCTATCACCAGATATGGCTCCTAGATTTGGACGTCCAGAATAGTGAGTCAAAATAAACCTGTCTTCTTTATAACTCACCCAATCTTTGGCATTTTGTTTTTAGCAACAGGAAATGGACCAATACAGTACATGTACTCTGGTTTCCAAGGGTTAGCCGAATTGTTGACCCAAGATTTGACTCAAGGTTCCTATAAGTTATACTTTCTTTGGTTCCTGTAACTTCTCTTTGTTTTTGGCTGCTGAAGATTGAACCTGAAGCCTTATGCATACTAAGCACGTGCCCCACCACTGAGCTACATCCCAGCTCTCTGTAACTTCTTTTTCTTGCCTCTTCAGGTCTAGGGGATAGCAACTTTCCTCTGTTTTTAGCCTCAGGAACTATATTATGATTTGACTATTTCCCTAATCTCCGCCAACACCTTTAAAATAGCCCTTTTAAAATTTATCCTCAATTAACTATTTCTAGTGCCACTTGTTTTCCTGATGGAACTCTTACGGATACTGGGCCCTTGACCTGGATTCAGACCTCTGGATAGAAGAGAGAGATACTAGCAAAACTGTTTTTTAATTGATTGAATAAAATTCTGGGAACAATTAGAGCTTCTGTGAGACTCAGGTGACAAATTATTTCCTATTTATTGCTAGATAATTCCATGAGGATAGAAACCATGTCTATCTTGTTCATTGCTAAATCCCTTATTTAATAATAACTACCACTCATTGAATGCTTACTATATTACAAGCATTGTTCTTAGAATGATGGTGCACATTCATTCATTTAATTTTCACCGAAGTTCTGAAAGTTAATTGCTACTTTATTTCCATTTTTCCAGATAGGAAAATAGATATATATCAGCTAAGTATTTTTCCAAGGTCAGATGCCTGGTAAAGAATGGAGCCAGGATTTTTAATCCAGGCAATTTGTCTCCAGAGTCCATGATTTTAAATACTACACAATTTCACTTTCCTAGTGCTTAGTATAGTGCTTGATCCACAGTGAGGGCTCTTTAAATATGTGAGTGAAGAAATTATGAAGGACAAATGAATGAAGAATTAGAAAGGATGCCATTCACCTTGCCACTATGTGAGAATCAACCTTGTTTGGGAACTCTGTGGGTGAGAAGTTTTGCAAGGTTCAGAGCTGGCAGCATCCTTGGTGGTAGTGGAGGGGCATTCCACAAAGCTAGCTAACAGTGCATATGAACAAGATGGAATTGATATGGAGAAGAAGAATTGGGTGGATGCTCCAATTGTCAGATGGGTTGTGGGTTCACAGGAGTTGCCCTTTTGTGGCTTCTCCAAAATAATGGGGGGAGAAACACAGGTTAATTTCCAGAATATTGTCTAGAAGAATACTGGCACTGGGGCTGGGGATATAGCTCAGTTGGTAGAGTGCCTGCCTCGCAAGCACAAGGCCCTGGGTTCAATCCTCAGCACCACAAAAAAAAAAAAAAAGAATACTGGCACTATTTTTTCCTTAAGTGAAATGTCACCTTATCTAGTCAGAACAGATATATTTGTTGAAGGTATACAAGTAACAGATGGTGTGAGAGGGGGGTTCAGTTGACCCCCTTAGTACAACAGGAAGAGCACAAATGTTGGGGTACAGGGACCCAATTCTATCCCTGGTTTTTTATGCAAAGCGACTGTGTGACTTGTTTGCTCTGAATTATAGTTTCTTTAATGGTAAAATGAGAGTACTGGACAAAGTTATAACTGAAGTCCTTTGAGCTCTAACTCTGACAACCTTTGAAAAATGCTCACTGAGTCAGTGATGAATGAAAAAGTCATATTAAACCAATCAAATTGGTACAGAGGTCCCAAAATTTGCTGAGCTCGAGTCTTCACATATGAAAGAAGAACAAGAGAGGAGAAAATGAAAGAAGCAGGCAAGCCGGGCGTGGTGGCGCACGCCTGTAATCCAAGCGACTTGGGAGGCTGAGTCAGGAGGATCGTGAGTTCAAAGCCAGCCTCAGCAACTTAGCGAGGTCCTAAGCAACTCAGTGAGACCCTGTCTCTAAATAAAATACAAAATAGGGCTGGGGATGTGGCTCAGTGGCCGAGTGTCCCTGAGTTCAATCCCTGGTTCCAAAAAAAAAAAAAAAAAAAAAAGGAAGCAGGTAGTATCAAGGAGTCCTAGTGATCATTTACTCAAGGGTCCTGAGGAAAGGTGACTGCTATGGTAGAAATGTTTGCATCCCCCCAAAAAACTCATGTTGAAATCCTAACCACCAAGCTGATGGCATTGGGAAATTGGGTCTTTGTGGGGTGGTTAGGTCATGGAGGCAGAGTCCTCATGAATGGAATTAGCACCTATTTCAGCTTTGCATTACTTTGACAAATAGCTGATTACAACAATTTAAAGAAGGAAAGGTTTATTTTGGGTCATAGTTTCAGAGGTTTCGGTCCATGGTTAGCCAGCTCCATTCCTCTGGGCCTGATGTGAGGCAGAACATCATGGTGGAAGGGTGTGGCGGAGGAGAATTGCTCACCTCATGGCAGTCAGGAAGGGGGCAGGGAGACTGAGAGAAGATAAATCCTTCCAGGGCACATTCTCAGTAATATTCTTCCTCTAACTAGGTCCTACCTCCCAGTAGCCCATTTAGCCAACAATGGATAAATCTACTAATGAGGTCAGAGCCCTCACGATCCGATCACTTCCCAGAAGCCCCACCTCTGAACACATTAGACTCTGGGGGACATTCAAGATCCAAATCGTAACAATGCCCTTGTAAAAGAGACCCCAGAGAGCTTCTTTGTCCCATAGCACCACGTAAGGGCACAATGAGAAGGTACTGTCTATGAAGAGCAGCCCTCACTAGGTACAGAATCTGTTTGAACCTTGGTCTTGAACTTCTCAGTCTCTAGATTGTGAGACATAAATGTCTGTTATTTATAAGCCACCTGGCTGTGGTATTATGTTATAGTTCCCTGAATGGGTTAAGACAATAATCTTCAGTGAAGGGGAAAGGAAATCCACTCTGCTCCTCAGCAACCTCACTTCCTCCCTGCCTTATAGGTTCTGATGAGAGCAATACTGTTATGGTTTAGATCTGGAATGTCTGGCAAAGGCGTCTGTTGAAGACTCGGTCTCCACCACAGAAATGCTGAGATGAGGATTTTTTTTTTTTTTTTTGGTACTGGGGATTGAACTCAGGGGCACTCCACCACTGAGCCACATCCCCAGCCCTATTTTGTATTTTATTTAGAGACAGGGTCTCACTGAGTTGCTTAGGGCCTCGGCTAAGTTGCTGAGGCTGGCTTTGAACTCGTGATCCTCCTGCCTCAGCCTCCCAAGTGCTGGGATTACAGGCGTGAGATGAGGATTTTAAGAAATGATGGATCATGAGGGCTCCAACCTCACCAGTGGATTAATCATTTATGGCTTCATGATTGATAGGGACTATTGGGACATGGTGGAAATTGCAGGACATGGGACCTACTTAAAAGGAGTGGGTCATTGGGGATGTGCTCTTGGGCACTGTATCTTGTTCCTGGTCCCTTCTTTTCTCTCTCTTTCTCAGCTTCCTGGCTGCCAGGAATGCCACCATGCCCTTTCCACCATGATTGTCTGCCTCACTATAGGTCCATAACAATGGAGGCAGCCAACCATGGGGAGAAACCTCTAAAACTATGAGCCAAAATAAGTCTTTTCTTCTTTAAGTTGTTTATCTAAGGTACTTTGTGACAATGATGGAAGGTTGAATAATATCAGCACTGAGAGTAGACTGAAGGCAGAAATTCCCTTCCCAGTGGCTGAGACCCCTGACCTCTTCTTCATGCGGGATATACTCATCACTCCTTGGTCCTGGAGTTACCCACAGTATGCAGGAAACCACTGGCCCTCTTGGGTTTAATATGTAGGTTTAACATGGGATGTTGTTTATGAGCCACTGTTAAAGTCAATGAGGAATGAGTAGTAGTAGTAGTTTGGGAATTTTAGAAGTCCAATGGAGGAATCTGGACAACTCTGACAGCATTTCTTGGTGATTTTGTTTTTCTCCTCTTTGATAATTTTATGATAATCACTCTTGAGAATTCTCAAATATCTCTAGGTTTATCTTTAGAGGATGCCCATGGTCTTTTGTCTGCCCTTCCCCTGATTGATGGGCAGGTTCACCATCACAGAGAAAGCAAGAATGGTAGGGAGTGAGGTTGGCAGCTAGGAGGAGGAAATGAAACTGTCAGTACCACCCAGGAGAGAACTGGATGAGACACTTGACTCCTGAAACTAACCAAGGAAGAGACAAAGTCATGTCCAAACTTCTTGCTCCATGACTATATAGAGTGGCATAGAGCACTTTTGAGGTTTAAGAAAACCTCAAACAAAAGTCTCACACCCACTTCATCCCAGAGCTCAGTACAAGATGGTCTCATGGGGACCTTGCCTCATCTCTTGTCCAAATGCTCTGTGCCAGTCATGATCTCCCTCACTCCTGAAATGTGTGTCCTTTTCTTATCTGGCTCTCCCAATTCTCAAAGACTAAGATGAATTCCCAGGTCTTCTTAAAGTCTGTATAGTCCTCACCAATTTATAGAAATATCCTCATTGAATTTCTCTAATCCTTATTCTCTGGAACTCTCCCTTGGGAACTTAGCTCCTTATCTTTAACCTTCTATTGAAATTGTTTATGTTGGGCTTACCGATGACATCCACATGGCCCAAATCAGTGGCTTCACACTTGATTTTACTCTTCCCAAAGTTGATCACCTTTAAAGACACTTAGTTTTACTTGATTGTCCTAACTTTCCTCCTATCTCCCTGGTTACTTCATTCAGCTTCCTTTCTGGATTGTCTCCCCTTTTTTTTAGAGATGGGATTTTGGGGGGTAGCTGTGATAAAAAGCAAATGCAGCATAGAAATCAGTGTAAAACAGGAAATAAGTGTGGCAGCATTCAATCAGATTCCACAGTTTGAGAAGTAGTGCTATATCCAACAGGGGCATACATCCAGATAGCAAGTAATTGGGTTATTTAAAAATAAAATAAAAATATTATTTTATCTTTCAATTTGTGCATATTACTTTTTCAAATGATTGCTAAGTTGCTAGGACATAAATACTAAGTTGTCTTGACTTAAGTACTTAGCAAATAGAATTGTTAAGTATTTTGGTTTTTTTTTTTTTTTTTTTTTGAACCAGGGATTGAACTCAGGGACACTTGGCCACATCCCCAGCCCTATTTTGTATTTTATTTAGAGACAGGGTCTCACTGAGTTGCTTAGGGCCTCGCTAAGTTGCTGAGGCTGGCTTTGAACTCCTGATCCTCCTGACTCAGCCTCCCAAGTCTCTTGGATTACAGGCGTGCGTCACCACGCCCGGCTTAAGTATTTTGGCATAGGAGGTCTGAGAAAAAATTACTGGATACTAGGGCTGCAATGAATCCAAGCTTCACTGAGAAATGATATGATCAAAAAGAATATAGAACAATCTAATGTTGGAGCTATGAAACTATCTCAAGTTACTTGTTTGTATAGCATTTGGCATCCACTGAGTACCATCAGGTTTCCTTCCAAATTTTGAAATATACCACATTGTCCCTGAGAGTTTCCACAGCATCCCCAGGACACCTGGAAGTAAGTGTAGATAGGAAGTAAGTGTAGATAGAGAACAGAAAAGATCTGAAGACCCCCAGATTATTCTGTCTCTAAAAGAAAGATGATCCAGAAAAGAAATGAAATGAAGATGCCAGTGAGGAGGAGGAATGCCAAGAAATATCTTGAAAATCCAGAAAGTTTGGGAACCTCTGTTCTCAGTCATTGCACATGATCACATGGCTTTAATTCCTCTAATGTGCTGATGACTCTCACATTTTTGTCTCCAGCCCTCACTTGTTCCCTAAACACCAGATTATTTTTCGTGGTCTACATTACATTCTTAATTGGCTATTGAGTAATTAGCTGAAAATGTACCATGTACAAAAATCAAACTTTGATTTCTCCCTTCCAAGGTCTCCTTCTTTTAGGTCTTGTCATTCATACAGATGACTAGACCAAAAACAAGAGCCATTTTTTTTTCTTGGCAATACTAGGGATTCAACCCAGGGTCTTGTGCATGCTAAGCAAGCACTATACTACTGTGCTATATATCCCTAGTCCTAAGAACCACTCTCGATTACTGCTTTTTAGGGGTCAGCAAATTTTTCTGTAAAGGGGCAGGGGAGTAATCATTTTAGGATTTGCAGGTCATACTCTGCTACTGTAGTAGGAAAGCAGCTATTGACAATAATGAATGAGCAAGTGTGTTTGCATATCATAAAACTATTTACAGAAAAGGGTGGTGGACTGGATTTGACCTGTGGGCTGAAGTTCGCCAACACTTACTGTATTTTGCCCACACCCTCACATCCAATCCCGTGCAAACTCTGACCCTTCCTTCAACATATACCTTGAATAAGACTCTTCTTCATCATTTCTATTATTGTTCATTCTATTTTCATCATATCTCTTGCCTCTTGCCTGAACCACTAAATTATTTTCAAACTTTCACCCTTTCCCCATTATGATCAGTCCTCCCTAAAACAGAGTAATATTTCTAAAATTAAAACAAGATGACATTACTATCCTGTTTAAATCCCTCATTGAATTTCATCAAAATAAGAAAAAAAACTCAAAATCCTTATCATAGCCTGAAGGGCCACACAAGATTTTCCCCTTGCCTATCTCTCCAATGTCACTGACTCCAAATTCACCTCTCTGCTCACCCTATTTGAGCCATACTGACCTTATTGTTATGTACCTCAGGGTCTTCCTGTTTATTCTGCCTGGAATAATTTTCCATCTAGATACCTATATAGCTTGTTCTCTGACTTTACCTCTTCACTGAAATGTGACATTCTTGGGTATGCTTCTTGATTTTCCTTCCTAAAACAGCCCTTCCCATACCCTTATCACTTTTTAGTCTATTAGCCTTGCTTTAATTTTCTTCCTAGCATCTAACACTGAATTAAATCTTATATATTTATTAGTTTGTTTTCTCACTCCTTTAATAGAATGCATGTCTCTAGACAGCAGCGTCAGCAGAGTTTGCAGTGGATTGGATGTGAGGGTGTGGGCAAAATAGAGTAAATGTTGGCAAACTTCAGCCCACAGGTCAAATCCAGGTCTAGGGTGTAGAATAAGTTATTTTTATTCCTGAATCTTTAGTGCCTAGCATAGCTCCTGTTCTATAGGAGGTCCTCAATAAATATTTATAGGATATATGAATGAATGAGTGAATGAGTGAATGAATGAATGAATGAATGAATGAGTGGGTTGCTGTATTAGCTGGGATCCTGACTGGAAATAATCCAGCTCAGATGGTTCAAAAGACTCTAGTGAAAAGAATACTCAGGAAGAACAGATTGAGTTAAGGCAATTAAAGTAGGGATGCTGAGGCCCCCAGAGACCAGCAACAGCAGGAAACCACAAGGCATGAGAGACAAAGGACAGAAAAATGTTACTAGAACTAACATGAGGTGGTGCCCTGAAGTAAGGCCCACTTAGCAAGAGTTGTAAATATAGAGAGATGCATCTGCTACCAAGAAAATGGCCCCAGATAAGGAGGGGACAGGAAAAAACATTTCCCTTATATCTCTATCCTCCTACCTTTCAATTTAGTTCTAGTGCCTCACATAGAAAGATCCCCACTGGAAGCCAGAAATCAAAGGAGTCCAGGCAATGGTCTTTTGCACAGCATGAATCAGGGCAAGGAAAAGTACAGAGGGATAGGAATTGGAGGGTAGACAAACAGAAAAATAAGGACAACTATATTTCATCATGGCCTGGAAGTTTGAAATGCAGGTGTTCCACACCTGTGCTGTATGGCTATCAGCTTTTGAAGCATAGGAATCACTCTTTTTTTTTTTTCGGTACTGGGGATTGAACCCAGGGGCACCCCACCACTGAGCCACATCCCCAGCCCTATTTTGTATTTTACTTAGAGACAGGGTCTCACTGAGTTGCTTAGGGCCTTGCTAAGTTGCTGAGGCTAGCTTTGAACTTGCAATCCTCCTGCCTCAGCCTCCCAAGTGCTGGGATTACAGGCGTGCTCCACCGCGCCTGGCTAAGAATCACTCTTTTTAATCTTGTATTGTCTCTGAAGTCAGTACCTGGATTGAATGTGCATGTTTAGTTCTTACTGATGAATTGAGTTGAAATGTCCTCATTGCTTTAAACTTCAGATACTGCCCAATGATCTGACATATTCCATTCTGCCATATTTGGTGCCCAAATCAAGTTAGCATGGTAGCCAACTCAAGACCTGTTGCTTGAATAGCAACTTCTCATGTGGCTGACCAGAGGCTACTTGTCTCTCCTGCCTTCTGTGAGTGCCAACATTGCTGCCCTTCACAGCAGACCTCTATGCCTTCTGAAAGCTTCCTTTCCAGAGGACTTAGGCATGGACAAATTTTCCTGTTTTCTGTGTAGCACATACTTTCATTGTTCTCTTGCTTGCTGTCTGCCTGTTAAAGTGTTAATCACCATGGCACTCACGTGCATTTGAATGGATAAAATGAGGAAGAGATGTTTTTAATTACATGATAACTGAGCTTTAATAAGCTTGTTTTCCTTCTGATTCCATTGTGCCAAGAAACTTCATAGTTAGGATGTCCAATTCCTGACATACAGGACAGTGTGGAGTAGGGAAGTGATCTAAGGAACTGAACCTGATTATGATAGAAGATGGAATCTTTCTTCAGCCTTCTGGAAAACTAATCTTTCCTGGAGTAAGGAGAGATCAATTCTAAGTTGTTGCCTCCCAAGATTAGCTTACTCAGTGAGTTGGTCAGCTTTTTGTCACTGGGATAAAATACATGAGAAAAACAAAACCTAGAGGAAGAGAGACTTATTTTGTCTCATAGTTTTCGAGGTTTCAGCTCATGATTGGCTGGCTTCATTACTTTGGGCCTGAGGCAGGGCAGAGCATCATGGAGGAAAGGCATAGTGGAGGAGAGCTTCTTACCTCATGGCAACTGGAAGGAAGAGAGGGAGGAAAAGACAGTGTGAGGGATGGAGGGACGAAGCAGGAAGAGAGTGCATGCTTATAAGCTGACCTTCAAGGATTCAGTCCCTCTAACTAGGTTCTATCTCCCACAATATTCACCACCTCCCACACCTCCCAATAGTTCATTCAATTAATGATTCCCTTAATGGATTAATCCATTGATGAAGTCAGAGCCCTCATAACCCATTCTTTCCCCAAATTCCTACCTCTGAATATTGCTGCTTTGGGGACCAAGCTTTCAACACATTATTCTTTGGGAAACAGGTCATATCCAAACCATAACCAGTGTACTAGTTATCTAAGACTTATTAACACATTACTGCAAAATTTAGAAGGCTAAAACAATAAAACATGTATTATCTCACAGAGTTTCTTAGCGTTTGAAATTTGTGAGAGGCTTAATTGGATGATTCTAGTTCAGGTTCTCTCAGAAGATTCCAGTCAATTTTTCCAGGACTGTAGTCATCTTGAACAGACTAGAGAATTGGCTTTCAAGTTCATTCACAAGGCTGTCAGCAGAAAACATGAAATATAGGCCAAGTGAATCTCTCTATAGGACTGCTTACAACATGGTTTCCCTCAGAAAGAATGATATGAGAGAAGACACACAAGACAGAGGTTATAGACTTTCATAACCTAATCTTGAAAGTAACATACAATCTCTTTTGCCATATGCTATTTATCACATAGATGAACCATGCTACAATGTGAAAGGGGATTAAACAAGTAAATGTTAGGAGTCAGTGATCTTTGGGACCCATCTTGTAGGTTGCCCATCATGCTCACATCTTGGGAAAATGTTAGACAATTAAGCTTCTTGTGATGAGTATGTTGACTGGAGTGGGATTAAAGCCCAGGGGGCTCCTCTCAGCAATGGATGAACTGACGCAAGGGGCTCCAAGGAGGTTAAGTGATGTGAAGGTTAAACAGGAATAAATTTTGGGATACTAATATCCCAGAAAAGTCACCCTGGCTGAGGTTCACACAGCATCTAAGGAATCAAGTACTGAAGAATAGAGTTGCTTTATATTAGGTAGAGAGGAGTGAAGAGAGGGGAAGGAGTATGGGGGTAGGAAGGATAGTAGAGTGAAACAGACATTATTACCTCATGTACATGTATGCCTGCATGACCGATGTGATCCTATAACATGTACAATCAGAAAAATGAGAAATTATACTCTATTTATGTATGATTTATCAAAATGCATAAATGCATTCTACTGTCATGTACAACTAATTAGAACAAATTAAAAAAAAATAAAAACCCCAAAGAACTAAGGTTCCAGCCTGCATCCTCAACTTTTCTGGTTCCAAAGACAAACCAGCTGTCACAATTACCTGGAGAATTTATAAAAAACACAGATTCCCAGGCCTTGCCCAAGATGTACTATATCAGAATTTCTGGTGTGAGTATGTATGCTAAGTAATTCTGATTTGTAGCTAGGTTTGCGAACAACCCTGAGGTTACATGGATTTTGAAGGAAGAACATTTAGCTTGTAACTGAAGAGAGGGTCTCACTCTGATTGCTGAGGGATTATGTGAATACAGGCTGGTTTCATTATTGCAGCTGTTTGAAGGCACAGTGATAAAAGACACCCAAGAAACCTTGTTTATTTATTGCTATTAATTATTTAAGGGCTGCATCTCTACTTGCCTTGGTATTAAAAAGAAGAAACAGGCAGAACTCTTTAGGATGCAATGGACTAAATATAAGTGCACAGTGTGAATTTATAATTAAATCAAATTCTGACCTTTTTTTGTTATTGAGCATTTGTTTAATGGAAGTGCCCAGGAACACAGGAACACTGCTGTAGGCGTAAGAGGTAGATGAGAAAATGCTATAAGGCTTTTCCTGGGATGTAAATGTACAATACCACCTTCATTTTTTTCCTTTTATTTCCATAGCAAGTTGACTGAAATAATCATTTACATATTATACTATAGTACCACTTACTCAGAGCCACAACCCTATGGCCTCTGGTAGAATACCCTCTCTGCTATGACAGTTATTAAAAATTGCCTTTGAACATCTCCCTGAGGAATTTCTGATTTCCAAAGGGATGTAGGAAGCTAGAGTCATTCCTATATGCACAATTGGAACATCAGAGGGAAAACAGACATTGAGGCAGAAGAAATATTTGAAGAAATAATGGCTTAGAACTTTCAAAAGTTAATGACATATACTAAACTACAGATGCAAGAAGCCCAAAATACCAAGCAATAAAAATACTCAAACAAAAAACAGTCAAACAATGCCCTTCCACCCCAAACACCCACCTGGGCATAAAATCTAAGCAAGATTGTTTTTATCTACTCTGGATTTCTCAAATTTCCATATGAATTTTATGATCAGCTTGTCAATTTATGGAAAGAAGCCAGCTGGAATTTAGATGGAAACTACATTGACCCTGCTGACAACAAAACACAAAGAGAAAATTTTGAGACATCCTGAGAGAAAAAAAGACATTACCTACAGAGTAGGATAAGTAAGAATCACAGTAGACTTCTTGTCAGAAACCATGCAAACCAGAAGACAATGAGTGTCAATTTTAAAGTGCTGCAAATAAATAAATAAATGAATAAATAAAATCTTTCAACACAGAATCCTTAAAGCCAGAAAAATATAAGTTTCAAAAACAAAGGCTTAAGGAGGATCGCAAATTCAAAGCCAGCCTCAGCAACTTAGTGAGGCCCTAAGCAACTCAGTGAGACCCTGTCTCTAAATAAAATACAAAATAGGGCTGGGGATGTGGCTCAGTGGCGAAGTGCCCCTGGGTTCAATTCCCAGTACCAAAAAAAAAAAAAAAAAATGAAGGCTTAATAAACACTTTCTCAGACACACCAAAAATAGGAAATACTCTATAAGGAAAGTTACAAGAATTTCTTAAGTCAAGAAGAAATATGATACCAGATAAAATCTTAAATTGATGCAAAGAGATGAAGAGTACTTGAAATGGAACAAATTAAGGTACATTTTTATTAGTGTCTTTTAAAAGATCTTTATATATATTCTAGATATGTCCTTATCAAATTATGATTTACAATATTTTCTCTCATTATATCAGTGATATTTTAATTTTCTTAATGAGTAGACTTTGTGGTATAAGTTTTTAATTTTCATGAAGCCCAATTTACCTATTTTTAATTTAGATGCTGATTCTTCTGAAGTCCTATCGAAAAATACTTTGCCTATTCCAAAGTAATGAAGATTTATACCTATGTGTGAACCCTTCTAAGAGTTTTTATTTTTTTCAGTATTGGGGATAGAACTCAGAGACACTTTATCCTTGAACTACATCTCCAGCCCTTTTTAGTTTTTGATACAGGGTCTCCCTAAATTGCCCAGGCTGGCCTTGACTTTGCAATCCTCCTGCCTCAGCCTCCTGAGTTGCAGGGATTTCAGGCATGTGCCACTAGGCTTGGCTTCTTCTAAGTGTTTTTAGTTTTAGCTCTCACATTTAGATCTTTGATCCATTTTGAATGAATGGAATATAGAATGAGATAGTGGCCCAATTTCATTCTTTTGCCTGAAGATATCCAGTTCTTCTAGTACTATTTGTTGAGATCATTCTTTCTCTATTGACTTGTCCTGAAACCATTAATAAAAATTAAATGATCTGCTATGCACTGTAGCACACACCTGTAATCCCAGCAATTTAGGATGCTGAGGCAGGAGGATCACAAATTTGAGGTCAGCCTGGACAACATGGCAAGACCCTGTCTCAAAAATAAAAAGTAAAAAGGGATGGGGATGTAGCTCAGCAGTATAGCATCCCTGGGTTCAGTCCCCAGTATCAAGAAAAAAAATTAAATGACCATAAATGTGAAGATTTGTTTCTAGACTCTCAGCTCTATTCCATTGATCTATTTGTCTATCTTTTTTTTGTGGTGCTGGGGATTGAACGCAGGGCCTTTTGCTTGCAAGGCAGGCACTCTATCAACTGAGCTATATCCCCAGCCCAACTGAGCTATATCCCCAGCCTGTCACTATTTTATTAAAGTTTTTCTAGTAAGTTTTGAAATCAGGAAGTATGAGTTCTCCAACATTGTCCTTTTTCAAGATTGTTTTAGCTCATCTTTGTTTCTTCAATTTTCATGTACGTTTTAGGGTCAGCTTTCAATTTATGGAGAGAAGTCAGCTGGAATTTTGATGGAAATTGACTAGAACCTATAGATAAATTTGGTAAGTACTGACATTTTAACAATACTTAGTCTTCTGATCTTTGATTGTGGGATGTCTTTTATTAATATCTTCTTTAATTTCTTTCAATGATGTTTTGATACTGTTTTAAATGGAACAATTTTCTTAATTTTTGAATTCATTTTTGAATTTTCATTTCAAGCAGATAGAAATACTTGATTTTTGTTTGTGGCTCTGTTTCACAACTAAACTTATTATTTCTAAGTGTTTTTAAAGTAGATTCCTTAGGATTTTCTATATACATGATTATGTTATCCAAGAATTGAGATAGTTTTAATTCTTCCTTTCCCTTGTGGATGCCTTTTATTTAGTTTTCTTATATTTATTACAATGTTAAAAAGAATTAGTAAGAGTGGACATCTCCTGTCTTGTTTCTGCTCTTAGGGGGGAAAGTGCTCCAGTTTTCACAATCAAATATCATGTTCATGGAGTTTTCATGGATGTCTTTTATCACTATGAGAAAGTTTATCTTTATTCCTAATTTGTGTGTGTGTGTGTGTGTGTTACTAGGGACCTCTGCTACTGAGCTATTCCCAGGATCTAAGTTTTCATGTTTGGCTTCAGACTTGTGATCCTCCTGCCCCAACCTCCACAGTATCTGGGATTACAGGTGTTTTCCACCATGCCCACCGAGTGTTCTTTTTTTTTTTTTTTTTTTTTTTTTTTTGGAACCGGGGATTGAACTCAGGTGCACTTGGCCACTGAGGCAGATCCCCAGTCCTATTTTGTATTTTATTTAGAGACAGGGTCTCACTGAGCTGCTTAGGGCCTCGCTAAATTGCTGAGGCTGGCTTTGAACTCGCAATCCTCCTGCCTCAGCCTCCCAAGTCGCTGGGATTACAGGCATGCGCCACCGTGCCCGGCTTGAATGTTCTTTTTATTATCAACAATTATTGGATTTGCCAAATGCTTTTCCTACATAAATTAGTTTTCACATGCTAAATTAATTTTGAATTTCTGGAATAAATTCCACTTGGTCATGATGTAGAGTCTTTTCAATACATTCCTGGATTTGGTTTGTTAGTGTTTATTGAAGATTTTTGTTTCTATATGCATAAGAAATATTGGCCTGTGGTTTTCTTGTGACATTTTTATATTGTTTCATGGGATGAGCTTGGAAGTATTCCTTTCTATCTTTTCAAATAGTTTATGAAGGATTCATAATGATTCTTCATATCAAAGTATTTTGTCATTTCCCTTGTGAGTTCTTATTTGCCCCATTGACTATTTAGAAGCATGTTGTTTAATTTCCACATATTTGTGAATTCTTCAAAGTTCTTTTTGTTATTGTATTCTAACTCCACTCAATTGAGATCAGAGAACATACTTTTCATGACTTGAAACTTTTGAAATTTATTTGGGCTTGTGTGGCTTAGCATGTGGAATATTCTGGAGCTCTGTTGTTAAGTGCAAACATTTTAGTCAACTGATTTTCAAGAAAGATGTAAAGGCTATTCAATGAAAAAATAGTATTATCAACAGATAAAGTATTAAAATGGAATGTCCACATGGCCCCCCAAATAAATAAATAAAAAGGAAAAATATCCTTTTAACGGCCCACATTTCATACTCTATACAAACATTAACTGAATCAATCATAGACAAAAATGTAAAATATAAAACTATCACATTTTAAGAAAAAAAAAACTAAGAGGAAATCTTCATGACCTTGGGTTAGGGAAAGAAACTGTAGATGCTATACCCAAAGCATGATCCACAAAAGCTAAAACTGATAAATTGGACTGTATCAAATTTAAAAGCTTTTATTTTTGTGAGAAACAGAGAATAAAAGGATAAGATGCATACTGGGAGAAAATATTGCAAATTACTTTCTGACAGAGGATTTCTATCCAGACTACTTAAAAAAATGTCTCTAAACTTGGTGGTAAGAAACCAATATCCTTTTAAAAATGTGGTCAAAACAGCTGAACTGAACATCAACAGATACAGGGTTGGTAAATAAACATATAAGAAGATGCTGAATACTCATTGGGAAAATGCAAAGTAGGACAATGAGATACCCCTACATACTTATCAGTATGGCTAAATAAAAAATATCAAGTGCTGATGAACGTTCAGGGCAATTTGAACTCATACTTTGCTGGTGGGAATGCAAAATGGGAGCACCATTTTAGAAAATGGTTTGATCATTTCTCATAATGTTGCAAGTACATTTACTATTCAACAATCCTACTTCTGGGTATTTACCCTAGTGAAGTGAAAACTTATGTTTGCACAAAAACCTATGCATGAATAAATACAGCAGCTTTATTCATAATTACCTCCAACTGGGAACTACCTAGATGTCCTTCCACTGGCAGATGGATCAACAAACTGTGGTGTATCAATACAGTGGACTACTCCTTAGCATTAAAAAGGAGCAGACTATTGCCTTATACAGTGATGCAGATACATCTTAAGTGCAGTTGCTAAGTGAAAGAAGCAGAACCAAGAGATAACATGTGCTAGGCATGGTGGTGCATGCCTGTAATCCTGGTGCCTTGGGAGGCTGAGGCAGAAGGATTGTGAGTTCACCCCCAGCCCCAGCAAATTAGTGAGGTCCTAAGCAACTCAGTAAGAATCTGTCTCTAAATAAAATATAAAAAAGGGCTGGGGTTTAGGTGCTCCTGAGTTCAATCCCCAGTACCAAAAAAAAAAAAAAAAGAGTTAGTATGTTACATGATTCAATTTTCATAACACTCTGGTGAAGAAAAAACTATGGGGAAATAATTAAATTAGTAGTTTTTTTCAAGGTTTGGTTGGTGAGGGAATACATACTAAAAAGGGGTGGCATGAAGGAATTTTTGACTGGATGAAACTGTTCTGTATCATGATTGTTTTATCAGTTAGATGACCTATGTACTTTTCAAAACCCATAGAACTGAACAGTACATACTGCGAATTTTACTACACATATATATATATATATATTTTTTTTTTGGCAGTACTGGGGATTGAACCCAGGGCCTTGTGCTTGCAAGGCAGGCACTCTGCCAACTGAGCTATATCCCCAATCCACTATATATAATTTTTAAAAAATCAATCAGGGGCCTGGAGCTGTGGCTCAGTGGAAGAGCACTTGCCTGGGATGTGTGAGACCCTGGGTTTGATACTCAGCACCACATAACTAAATAAAATAAAAAAGATCCATTGACAACTGAAAAAAATCAACCAAGATGTGGTGGGAACCCAAATGGAATTCAAACAGAAACAGAACTTTAACTGTATTGTAAGTGAATACCATAGCTATACAGAAAAGCACAGTAAAGAAAGTAATTAACCCATGTAACTTTTGAAAACACCATTTTGACTGAACACTGTAAGGACAGGGACAAAAAGAACTACATGCCAATACTGTACTCAGGCTACCAAATCTGGATTTAACAGGAAATGGGTTAGCAATACTGAAGTTAGTCAATATGAATTTGAAGGTTGAACTTATAAGTATATATTATGTTGGTAATGAAAGCCTGGTTTCACTGCTGAAGAAATAAGATACAAATAAGGAAAGGGGGGAGTCCAAAATGACCCCTATGGTGCTGGATTAGAGTCACAGCTATCAGTGTGATCTCATGGGAATTTTGTTGTTGTTGCTTTCTGGTACCAGGAATTGAACCCAGGGGTGCCTAACCAATGACCCATGTCCCTAGCCCTTTTTATTTTTTTCTTTTTGAGACAGGGTCTTGCTAAGTTGCTTAGGACCATGCTAAATTGCTGTGGTTGGCTTTGAACTTTTGATCCTCCTGCCTCAGCCTCCTGAGGCCTGGGATTACAGGTATGCACCACTGTGCCCAGTGAGCTCATGGTTTTTAAATACAGTTGGCTCTCTGTATCTGTATCGTTGGGATCTGCATTTGCAGATTCAATGAACCACAGGTCAAAAATATTTGAGAAAAAATATTTTGTCTGATCTGAACATGTACAGACTTCTTTTCCTTTCATTATTCCCTAAATAATAGAGTATAACAACTATTAGCACAGCATTTACATTGTATCAGGTATTATAAGTACTCTAGAGATGATTTAAAATATACAGGAGGATATAAGTGGGTTTTATGCAAATATTACACCATTGTATACAAGGGAATTGAGGATCCTTAGATTTTGTTATCTGTGGGGGTCCTGAAAAAAATCCTCCATGGATACTGAGGGACTACTACATTTATACAGAGAAAGAGATACAGAAATACAAATCTACATATATGTACAGATTACTATACATACATATATTTCTTAGTTCTTTTCATTGAGATGGTGTAGAAGCAGATATACCTGGATCTTGGTTTCTAAAATATCATTCCACAATTAAAAAAACAAGGAATCCTTGGAGCAGTGATTGATTCCAGGACTGGGAAAAGGAAAACACAAGACAAACTTGGAAGCATCTTATGGTACCATAAGATAAAGAAGTTCTTTGAAAAAGTATGGGCCTGTCAAAAGAGCACAGGATACAAAAGGAAATAGTTCCCAATGGCCAAAATGGAAGCAATTTTGGCACCAAAATGAATAAGAATAGTATTTGATCATAAACCACAGGATAAGATAAATGATTATGAGCCTATATTGATGTAAATAACTAATGGAAAAAAATAAATAAGTGGAGGGGAAGAGAAAGCTCTTCCTTACAAAAGAATTTCAATTATTGAATATAGGAATGAGGGAAATGGAAAAAAAATCACTATCAGAACATCACAGTAATTATTGATGCAGACAAGATATCCACGAATGGATGCTAAAATTAGTCCATGACATTTCAAGGAGAAACAGGATATTTTCATAGCTTAAAAGTACTTTCCCAAGATATTTATTAGCCACAAATAGAAAAATAGTTATTTTACAGTAGAAAAACTCACCAGACATCACCTTAATCAAGTGGTCAAGGTTAGCATCACTAGTAATAAGGCATATTGATACCATATGTCCCCTGATGTGATATGCCAAGAAGGCACAACATCATGTCTGGGATATTCTTGCCAAAAATGCATACCTTCAATATAGTCATGAAACCACATCAGAGAAACTCAAATTGGGGGACATTATACAAAAGAAATAATTAGTAGTTTTCAAAAGTGGCAAGGTCATGCAAGACAAGGAAACAGTAAGGAAATGTCATAGGCAGGAGGAGTCTAAGGAGACAAGATGACTAAATAAAATTTGGGACACTCATTTGGATTTTGGAACAGAAAATGTACATTAGTGGAAAATTGGCGAAATGAAAATAGCATTAAATGTTAATTTTAGCCAATGTCAATTTTTTTGTTTTTGATAACTGTCCCATTTTTATGTAAGATGTTAACATTAGTGGAAGGTGGGTGAAGAACATATGGGAATTCTTCTTGCTATTTTTGCAACATTTCTCTATATCTAAAATTATTTTTCTATATCTAAAGTTAAAAGTTTAAAAATGTCTCTTTACAAGAGTCAAGATGTGGCATGGATACAAATAAGAAAAAAAAATCCACAAAACAAAAATTTTGCTTTTTGGTTTGGGAGAGAATGAGCAAAGAATGCTGCAGAGAATATCTTCTGGAATTCTTGAATGGCTGCCTTCCACACCTGAGGTTACTTTAGGTCAAAGGATTCTGCTACTGAACAGCAAGCATAAATCAACACTGTGCCACCTAATTACCCTTGAACAGGTTGGTGCAGTTTGGGGCAGGCACTTGAGCAGTTTTCCCTGCTCCAGGCCAGAGCTGATTAGCAAATTATTGGTAGACTATATTTAAATAAATTATGTTAGAAAGATGAAAGTGGAAGTTCCTTGCATAGACTCAATAAAGACTGATAACTGCTCCTTCCAGGGAATTTGTGAATCTGTGGAAAATTGTCAAAAAACAGCAACAAGCATCCATGTGCACGTCAGTCAAATGACAGAGTCAAACGAACTCCAAATTGAATGTGTAATGATAGAAGGGATGCACAAAGAAAAAGGAAGTAATTTATTTCATCATTCAAATCAATATTTATGTGTACAGAAAATGTGTCTGCTGTGTATATGGCACCAAATTTTTTGAGTCGTATAGCACTTTCCTAGCCACTGTGACATAAATCACTCCATTTGAGCCTCAGAGAAATCAGGTGAAGTATGCAAGGCATTATTCAGTTTTAACAACTGGAAAAAGTCTCCCAAAGGCAAGCAGCTTTGCCAAGGTCACACAATAAATGGTCAGGCGAGGGCTCGACTACTGGCCCTCTAATTCCTAGCTTCTGAGAATTCCAATTCCCAGCTTCTGAGAATTCCGTTTTAAAAATAATCCTCCATCTGCATCTCTCCATGAAGAGTGAGTGGGCATACCAGAGATCTGGATTCATCTACAATCTGAAAATTTGTTTTAAATGTTCTACACTGGACAAAATCCAGGATATATTTCAAAAGACACATTTTCCCCTTAAATGTTAAATTCATGTCCTTAAGAATAAATTAAATCCATATGCTCTTGATCAATTTGCATTTACTGTAATTCATTAAAATGCTGCTTTGTAAGTTATTGAGTATTTGAGCACATTTTAAGTCTTATTCCAAGTATTGGAAAACAGTTCTACCAATGATCTTAAAATCAGTGTAAAGTTCTCTGCATAAGTACAGACTTTGTCCATTCGTTTTTAGGAGCATGACCCTTGGGTAAATATAGCTGATATGAACTTTATCCTGTTTCTCAGACTTCTCAGTCTTCATGTAGAGAAGTGCTTTAAACAGGAGTGGAGAAGCTGTTTGCTCTTGTGTACCCAAAGTTCAGTTGAAGAGGAATTTAATATATTATACACCTATAGCATATCTAAGTGTATAAGACCCAACCACGTTCCTTCTATCTATCTATCCCCCATCCACTCATCTATCTATCCATCCATTCAATTATTTAAATAACATTTACTGGAGTCCTTCTCAGAACAAGGCATTTAGAATGCTTTTAGAGAAAATATGAGTAGCATGTTATTCTCAGAACAGCCTTAAAATTCAGATAAAAAAATACTATTTATACTTCATAGAAATGGAAAAAGGAAGGTTCAGCAACTTGTCTGTAATTGCAGGTGATTCGTAACTCATAGTAGACACTCTGTTAATGTTCACTGAATTGGATCTGTTCCGTCTACTAAGTTAGAATACAAGAATAGGGTATTGGTTCAAGAGCATGACTTTGGAGTCAGACTAGGTCTCAGCTCCAATCCCACCTCCATCACCTAATAATCTTATGTATCAGTCAGGGTCCCAGCAGGAAACAGTACGCTCAAATTAGAACAATTTCAGGAAGGTTTCCTAAAGGTACAATTTACAAAAGTGTGAGAAAGGTATAGAGGAACCAGATAGGGTAGTGCACTAATGGTGTGGCTGTTATTGCTTTTGGGCCTGAAAGGTAAGAGGAAGGAGTGGTTACAATCACCCAGAGAGATGGGTCTGATGGACACTGTGGCCTCCTATTAAGGGATGTACCCCACCTGAGGGGACGGAATCAGGGAATTAATACTCTGATCTCCTTCTCCTTCTGTCCTCCTATATGCTGCCAGTCCCCACTCCCACATTGGCTGAATTCAATTTAGCAAAGGGACTATTGTAGTCATGCAGATCAGCCTTTGGGACACACAGCACAGGGGAGAGAGGATCTGCAGAGGCAAATGGAACACATCTAATGCCACATGAGATATCATGAAATTATTTTACCTCCTGGTTCTCCACTTTTAAATCGATGTAATGAAATCTGCCTTATGGAGTGGTTATAGAGAGTTAAATGGAATCATGTGTATATAACACTGCACACAGTGCCTGGGCTCTGGAGCCCATACATGGTGGTTGTAGCAGTTCAAGACAGTCCAAGGCCATCCAATCATTCTGTATGAGAAGCATAGTCTTTAGGTTCATAGAACTGTGTTGTATTTTGAGGACCTAGAACTGACAGAAAGGGCTGAGCTTTAGAAATAGCTTGCAGAGAACCCATATAAAAAGGGAAAGGTGACAGGGTCTGTACTCAGCAAGCTGTCCATATTAGAAGGAGTCAGCAGAGCATGAGCAGTGGAGGTGGAGGAGAGACAGGATCAGGGATACCAGGGCAGGGAACAGGGTTTCCACAAACAACATCAGTTTTCACACTTTCAAGTACAACAAATTCAACTCTGTTGCTGTAGGTCTGAGTGAGGCCCAAGTATCTGTATTTGGAGAGCTCTTTTCTTCCTGGGATGCTGCTGCTGTGGAAAACAGTCCTAAAACAGTCACACTTTCAGAAATACTGACAGGATAGCTGTTGGGTACATTGGAAGTTAGACTGACTGTATTTGAAACTGGATTCTACTATGGTAACTACTAACTATGTGACCTAAGGCAAATCACTCCTGCTCTCTGTCCTATCATCTCATCAAGTTAAAGGAGTACATAAGATAATCCATATAAAAATTTAATGAATATTGATGCTAAGATCATGAACAGATTATAGAACCCCAGTCATTCCACCCGGGTTCTTGGGTGGGACTTTGACACTGGTGTGAAGAAAGATAGGTCCTTCAGACCCTGGATGAAGCCATTCTTGAACCCCATAAAGTTGGCCAGTTTCACCTTCAGAGCTACAGCAAAGTGTGATACATATCATACATACATATCATACAGTTTATCATATAACTTCCTGAAGCAACAAGAACCAATTTCAACATCTACATTTCCATACTTTCCACCATTAGGCCTAATTTATAGATGAAGAAAGAGGCAGGCCCAAAGCATAATTATACAAGTGGTTTCAACAAGGGCCATGCTCCTAATTAAGGTTTAAGGTAATACTTGATGATCTTTTCTAACCAGATAATTTTCTATGATTTCAGCCACACACTGATTCAATTTACATCCTCTAGAAGATGTCTACTCAGGAAAAAGGAAATAGAACTGGTTCTTTTCTTTATTACTGAGGTGACAGCGTGATATGGGGACTGGAGCCAAACAAAGCTGGATTTGAATCCTTGTTCTGATATTTATTGGATGTATGCACTTGTTATGGTTTGGATCTAGAGTGTCCCCCCTAAAACTCATATGCTGAAGGTTTGGTTCCCAATGTGGCACTATTCAGAGGTGAGGCTCTTGGGAAGTGATTAGATTATTTAGGCTATAACCTTCATAAACTAATTGTTTGATGAGGTCATAATTACTGGGAGGTGGTGTAGACTGCAGGAGGTGAAATAGGTCACTGGGAGTGTGCCCTTGGAGACTATATTTTGTCCCCAGCCCCTGTCTTCTCTCCCTCTCTTTCTCTCTGCTCCCTGGCTGCCATGAGGCAAGCAGCATTCCTCCACCATGTCTTTCTGCCATGACTTTTCCACAATGGAGTCATCTGACCATGGACAGAAATCTCGGAAAGAGTGAGCCAAAATAAATCTTTCTTTCTCTAGTTGATTTTCCTCAGGTATTTGTTATGGTGATGAGAACTGTCCAACACAGAAGTTGAAGATATTATGTGCCCTTTCTGAACCTCATGTTTTTCTCTGAAAGTGAAGTTACTGATATATAATTTACCTGATTATTGGGAGGATTCATTAGGAGTGTGTGTATGTGTGTGTGTCTGTGTGTATAAAACTTCCTGGCATTTAGTAGACTATCAAAAATTACCATTTGAAGCTTTTTTTATTTACTTATTGATTCATTGAACACAAATGGAGTACAGCTATTGTTTCTTGGTTGTACACAAAGTAGAGTCACACCATCTGTGCATTTGAAGCTTTTTAAGATGGTTTTCTTACTATGTCAATTTCTGCAATATATGCATGTGCTTCTAATGACCTACAAAACTGGATCCAAAAACTTCACTATTTTTTTGCTTCAAAATCCTTCTCTGATGAAGAGAATTATATATAGGCAATATCCTTTAATATGTTATAAATACCATTGCTAATCAGAGACTTTATAATTTTAGAGATAAGCTTTTGATCTTCCAACTTAAGAAGTGTGGAGGTAAAATTCTTTTGGGATATTCTTTTCAAAGATTTTGTATCATTCCATGTGTGTGAGCAAACATTAAATAAAACCAAAACACTTGAATTCCTGCATCCAAATAATTTATCATGGGATAATGTGGATAGTGTGAATACTAAACAGAGTTATTTCTATTTGGGGGTTTAAGATAGTTTTGTGGCAAAGGATGAACAGAAGAAAATGAAGGCTAGTCTCGGCCCAATCACAGATTTATCTCCATGAATGTAATTACAACATTGCTAGAAACTGCCAATATTCTCTCAACAAATAAAGGAAGAAGGGGTAGGGGTATAGTTCAGTGGCAGAGCACGTGCTTTGCATGCTCAAGGCCCTGGGTTCAATTCCCCAGCACAACACACACACACACACACACTCACAAAGAAGAAGGTCGCTTTAAGGGATTGGAGTAGAAATAAAGGGCAGCTACAGTCAAATTCTCTCTTCTGGAAAATTGTCTTTAGCTCCAGGATATAGGCTGTGCATCTCTGCCATCTTCCTAGTTTCCATCTGCTTCTGAAACTCATTTGTCTGGGCTTGTTTATGGTGTTATCATCTTTGAAATCCATCCCTATCTCCTCAGTGACTCACTAGCAATGCTCCATTTCTGGCTTGTTTTCCCTATCTGTATATTGGTAATGAAAAAACTCTATCCTCCGAGTGTTTATTGTCATTAAATACAACAACATGGATAGAGGGCCATGATGGCCTGGTCCATAATAATGATGAATTCCTGCTTTATTTCTGTGAATATCCTTGAGTTTATAATCTAGCCTATATATAGCAGAGCTTTGTGATGACCTGTTGCAATGGGTGAGTTAGGGGAAATTGCTATTCCTATGCATCAGTCTTTTTATCTGCAAAATGGGGATAATGATAATTACTTCAAAGGGATATTATGTGGAAAGCATTTAGCACTGGTGGGAAATAGAACCCTGTCTAAGAGTGTAATCTGTCCCAATTGCAAAGTCGTGGCTCATCCCTCAGGATTGGTACTTTCAAATCTTCCCTTCTTAAAAAAACTTCCATTCTTAACTAATTATGCAGTAAAGACAGGGTTTCAGATTGTTTAAGAGCAAAATGTGAATCATTTGTAAATGTATTTTCTAAGAGGCATGCTTTTATATGTGGGGTTCATCATATTAGGTTTATAAGGGGTGTAAATTTCAGAGGATTCCTTTTGATAAGGAAAATATTTATGATATTTAAAACAAATCACATTAATAGTCATCAAAATTAAATGTAGAATTTACCCTTTTTCTCTTGCAATAGTTGCAAATGTTTTGAAATTAACCACCATAGAAATAAACCATGGATATGTTTTCTTTGTTGCATGGTCACACCAACAGGCTCTTTCTACCCTCCATTCAACATTCTATGTCAGTATTTTTTGGCTCTTTTTGCAAAAAACAGCTTTATTGATGCCTAATTTATATGCACGAAATAACACATATTTCAAGTGTTGATTTAATATACCTGTGAAACCATCACTAAAATCAAGATAATTAACATGTTGGGCTGGGGATGCAGCTCAGTGGTAGATCTCTTGCCTAGCACATGTGAGGCCCTGAGCCCAATCCCCAACACTACAAAATAACAACAATATTAATAAAAATAAATAATATTGATACAAAATAAACATGTCACTCTACCCCAAAGTTTTCTCTTTTCCCTTTATAATTCACTCTTTCCATATACCTTTGTCTTTTGCACCCTTCTTGAGCAGCGATTGGCCTGCTTTCTTTCACCATTGATTAGTTTACATTTTTCTAAAGTTTTATGAAAATGGAATCTTAAACTATGTACTTTTTCCTGATTTACTTCATGCAACATAATTATTTTGAAATTCTTCCACATCTTTGTATCAAAGTTTCACTCCTTTATATTGTTGAACAGTATTCTATTGAATGGAAATACCAGTTTATTTATCCATTCACCAGCTGAAGGAGAATTGGGTTGCTTTTGCTTATTATAACCAAATCCTCTTTGAACATTCATGTACAAGTCTCTTTATAGGCATGTGCTTTCATTTCTTTTGGGTAAATAGGTAGGTATGTGCTTTATTTTGAATAAAGTGTCAAAATATTTTCCAAAGTATTTGCACCATTTTACATTTCGATCACTGGTGTATGAAGGTTTCAATTTGGTTCACATCATTACCAGCACTTGTTATAATCAGTCTTTTGACTTTTAGCTCTTCTGATAAGTAGGTAGTGATATCTCACTGTGGCTTTAATTTGCATTTCCCTAATAACTTCATTTGTTTCTTTGCCTTCCATGTAGTTTCTTTTGTCTGTTCAAATCCATTGCTCAAATGTATTGGGATTTTGTTTTCCTATCCTATTTCATTTGAGTGTGAGAGTTAAGTATTCTGGATGTAAATGTTTTATGAGATACATGATTTGTAAATATTTTCTCCTAGTCTGTGACTTGTCTTTTCATTCACTTTAGAGTGTGTTTCAAAAAGTAGTTTCTACTGGCCCCACAAACACCACCTGCAAAAGGGCCCTGAGCCCTGAGCTCCCACCACTGGGAGACAGGAGATTGGGAACTTCTGCTGCTAACCAAAAGATCCCAGAAGGTGCCTGAACCAGAGAGACTGAAATAGGTACAAAGAAAAACTTGCCTGGACCATCCAGGAACTGGATCCGAAGGGAGAAAGCTCCTATGGTTGCTGGTGCTACATCAGCCACACAGGAGCATCTGCACTCCAGGGTAGATACTCAGTATTTCACATGCATAGTAGTGAAGGTGAAAACTGTCTCTATCCCATAAAAGTGGTTTGGTCTCTATCCCATAAAAGTAGATTTTACTAGAGAACTTAGAGATCCAGATGTCCTGCAGAAACTGGCATCTCCTCAGCAATAGGGAGTGTGCATCAATGCTCTAATACCTACCCACACAGTTCCAAAGTTCAGTCTAGACTAAACCTCAATTACTGGAATCTCCAATTTAGAACTCTGCAACTACCCATCACAGGGATACACAATTTGTCAGTACCCCAATTGTGCTACCTCACCATATATGGGGAGACCAGAAGTTGAGATTTACTATAACCAGCTATGCCTCCTAGCCCACAAAGGCTGGCAGCTAAGGGAAGAACACAAAGGTGTTGGGCTTAACATCCCCCAATCCTCTACTCAAAGGTTACAAAGCCAAAAATGAATACCAAGAATGAAAATCCATCCCTGCCAATAGGTTTGCTCACCTCAGTGGAAATAAGCCCTTTATTCCTTAGCAAGATCTTCATCCTCCTCCTCTTCCCCCTTCCCCTCCCCACATGCTTAACCACTGAGACACATCCCCAGACATTTTTATTTTATTTTTAAATTTTGAGATAGGGTCTTGCTAAGTTGCTTAGGACTATGCTAAATTGCTGAGGCTGGCCTCAAATTTGTGATCCTTCTGCCTCAGGCTCCTGAGTAGCTGGTATTACAGGTGTGTACCACAGGGCCTAGCTTCTGTCCTCATTCTTTTCTCTTTCTTTCTTCATACTCTCATTTTAAAATCTGTTCTTTTTATTCTTTTTCAATTCTATTTTAAATGCTTTTCTATCATCATTTCATGATATTGTATTCCTTTTTTTAATGCTAAAAGATCACATTTTATTGCATAGGAAGAAAAAGGATTAGCATACATAGTTGTGAGTATCAAAAGTAGTTTGTAACTTAAAATGAAGACAAAAGCCTAGAAACCTGCATGTCATTGACACTGCCATTTCCCACAAGGCAATCTTAGAACAATATCACCAGTTTTGCTTTCAATGCATGAGGAACCCCACACCTCAATCTTCCTTTGAGAAAAGAACTAAATACAATTGTCATACTTTTTAAAAATAAAACAGACCCAGTGAAGCTCGCATCTCCATAACCTCAATTCACTGCTCAGTGCAGGATGCTCCTCAGTGACCTTCTAACAGCCTTCTCCTCTTACTTTGGTTATTACTGTGAGAAATTAAATTTCCAAGCAGAAAAGAAAAGGTAATTACAAATAAGCAAGTGGCAACCCCATGAAGCCCATCTGCCATGGTTCCCATTTCTGTTTGAGCCACACTGCAGAGATACAAGGATAAACCATCATTTTGGTTCCCAAGTTTTATTCAAGAACTTATACAAAATATTCCAGATAAAAGAGTTTTAATCCTCATCTTCCTCCTCCTCTTCATCCTGGTTAATCTGGAAGTAACGTAATTTATTTCTTTGCTGTTAGCAACTACGCGCAACCAGTCATGCAGATTATTCTTCTTCAAATACTTTTTGGTGAGATATTTCAAATACCTTTTGGAAAAAGGCACCTCAGATGTGACAGTGATCTTGCTTTTGCTCCTTTCAATGGTCAGAACCCCTCCACCAAGATTCTCAGCTTTTCCGTTCACTTTGATTTTCTCTTGGAGAAACTGCTCAAAATTGGCAGCGTCCATGATTCCATCTTCTACAGGGTGGGTGCAATCAAGGGTGAACTTCAGAACCTGCTTCTTTTTTTTGCCCCCCTTCGCCACAAGCTTTTTCACGGGTGCCATGGCGGCAGCAGAGGCAGAAAGGGCTGTATTACTTTTTACTTTTTTCCATTATGTATGATTTTGTGTGCATGCATGTGGGTGCATATGTAATTTCTATCCCATTCATGTTGTTGTGATTATTAATACAGTGCATAACATAACAGACACCTGATATTGAATGTCTATGGGAATGTCTATGGGAAAACTATGGGATCTAGCCCATAGTTTTGTATAGCTCGTACTGATGTTAAATGCTAACCCCACCATTCCTATATAGCTGGTAATTAAGTATTACAGATGTCAAAGTAGACCCTGGACATTTATCTCTAAACTGTATATCTGCTGCTGATGATAGTGCCACTCTTGCTTCCCCCTCAAAGAGAGCCTCGAAGGTGATTGGGAAATTTTAAGACCACAGAGTAGAGATCCCACTGACATTAAATCCCAGAAAGACCCAATACAATAATAGAGGGTGACTTCAGCACACACATCACCAATAGACAGGTCATCAAAGCATAAAATCAATAAAGATATAATCAATGTAAATAATAGTATAAATCAAATGGACCTAATAGATATCTATAGAATATTTCACCACAAACAGCTTAATTTACCTTCTTCTAAGAAGCTCATGGAACCTTTTCCAATATAGATATATTCAGTGTCACAATGTAAGTCTTAGCAAATACAAAAAAAAAACAACAACAATATAATCTCATGCATCCTATCAGAACATAACAGAATGAAACTAGAAATCAACAGCAAGAAAAACAATACAAAACACATAAACACATGGCGATTAAACAATACTCTTTTAAATGAAGAATGGAACAAAGAAGAATTGATAGAAGAAGTCAAGAAATTATTGGAAATAATTATCAAATTTTTAGACACCTAAATTGAACCAGGAAGACAGAAAATCTAAACAGACCAATATCAAGTAATAAAATTTAAACAGCAATTAAAAGTCTACCAATGAAGAAAAGTTCAGGACCAGATGGATTCTTAGCTGAGTTCTACCAGACCTTTGAAGAACTAACACCAGTCTTTCTCAAATTGTTCCATGAAATTGAAATGGAGGGAACACTCCCAAATACATCCTGAGAAGCCAGTGTACCCCTGATATCAAAACCAGACAAAGACACAACTAGGAAAGAAAACTACAGACCAATCTCCCTGATGAACACAGATGTAAAAATTCTTGGTAAAATATTAGCCAACTGCATTCAGACACATATTAAGAAGATAATATACCACAACCAGGTGGATTTCATCACAGTGATGCAAGGTTGGTTTCAGCATTCACAAATAAGTAAATACAATTCACCACATAAATAGAATTAAGATGAAACATAATCATCTCATTATATGCAGAAAAAGCCTTTGATAAAATATAGCAACCATTTATGCTAAAACACTGGAGAAACTAGGGATAGCAGGAACATACCTCAACATTAGACGGATAGAAAGTCCAGTTTGAGGAAGTAACCGCTTGAGCTAAAGCCGACCTGCATACCTCAACATTATAAAGGCTATATATGACAAACCCAAAGCCAGTACCATACTGAATGAAGAAAACTGAAAGTTTTTCCTCTGAAATTAGGAACCACACAAGGACGATCACTTTCAGTGCTTTTAATTAATGTAGTTCTCGACACTGTAGCCCAGAGCAATCAGGTAAGAGAAGGAAATTAAAGAGATAAAAATAGAAAAAGAAATCAAACTATCACTTTGCTGATGACATGATCCTATATATGAAAGACCCAAAAAATTCCACCAGAAGACTTCTAGAGCTAATAAATGCATTTAGCAAAGTAGCAGAACACAAGATCAACATTCATAAATCAATAGTTTTTCTATACTCCAACAGTGATTCAGCTGAAAAAGAAATCAAGAAAATCATCACTTTAACAATATCCTCAAAAAATACCTGGGAATTGGGCTGGGGATGTGGCTCAGTAGTAGTAGTAGGGGATGTTGCCCGGTATGCATGAAGCCTTGGGTTTGATCCATAGTACCACAAATAAGTAAAGATATTCAACAGTGCTTCCTCCTTTGGGTAGGTACCTGTGAATAAATAAGCAAAATAAATAAAAATTTTAAAAAATACCTGGGAATTAATCTAACCAAGGAGGTGAAAGAACTTTGTGATTAAAACTATAAAAACTGAAGAAGAAAGTGAAGAAGATCTCAGAAGATGGAAAGACCTCCAATGTTCTTGAATAGGCACAATTAATATTGTCAAAATGGCCATACTGCCAGGTGCAGTGGCGCACACCTGTAATCCCAGCCTCTTGGGAGGCTGAGGCAGGAGGATTGTGAGTTCAAAGCCAGCCTCAGCAACTTAGTGAGACCCTAAGCAACTCAGTGAGACCCTGTCTCTAAATAAAATACAAAATAGGGCTGGGGATGTGACTCAGTGGCCAAGTGCACCTGAGTTCAATCCCTAGTACCAAGAAAAAAAAAAGTCATACTACCAAAAGCAATATACAGATTCAATGCAATCCCCATCAAAATCCCAATGATATTTTTCATAGAACGAGAGGAAAACAGTCCTTATATTCATTTGGAATAGTAAGAGACCCAGAATAGCCAATACAATTCTGAATAAGAAAATTGATGCAGAAGCACTACAATACCTGATCTCAAATTATGCTACAAAGCTCTAGTAACAAAAACAGCATCATATTGGCATCAAAGTAGACATAAAGACCAATGGAATAGAATAGAAACACAGGCAAATCCACATACTTACAACCATCTGATACTTGGTGAAGCTACCAAAAATATACGCTGGAGAAAATACAGGCTTTTTACAAATGGTGCTGGGAAAATTGGATATCCATCTGTAGAAGAATGAAATTATATCCCTATCTTGTACCCTACAGAAAAGTCAAATAAAATGGATCAGTCTTAGGAAACAGACCAGAAACCTTGCAACTGCTAGAAGAAAGCATAGGGACAACACTCTATCATAAAGGTGTAGGCAGTGACTTCCTCTACAAGACCCCTAAAGCTCAAGAAATAAAACCAAGAAGCAATGGATGCCATCAAATTAAAAAGCTTCTTCATAGAAAGGAAATGAGTAAGAGAGTGAAGACATAGTCCCAGAATGGGAGAAAATCTTTGCCAGCTACTCCTCTAACAGGGGATTAATATCCAGACTACATGAAGAACTCAAAAACTCAGTGCCAAAAAACCAAATAACTCAGCCATTAAATGGGCAAAGATCTAAACAAATTTCTCAGAAGAAGAAACATAAACAACCAACAAATATATGAAAAAGTTTCAACATCTCTAGCAATCAGGGAAATGAGATCAAAACTACACTTTCATCTTACTCCAGTCAGAATGGTAGTTGTTAAGAATATGAATAATAAATGCTGGAGAGCTTATGGGGAAAAAGGTGTGCACATACATTGTTGGTGAAACTAAATTAGAACAACCACTTTGGAAAGCAGTATGGCGATTCCTCAAAAAACTAGGAATGGAATCACCATATGACCCAGCTATCCCACTCCCACTCCACTCTTTATCCAAAATCAGTGCCAAACAGGCACTATAATGTTTATAGAAGCACAATTCACAATAGACAAATTATGGAATCAATCCAGATGCCTGTCAATAGATGAATGGATCAAGAAAATGTGGTATATATACACAATGGAATATTACTCCACCATAAAGAAAATAAAATTATGGCATTTGCTGGTAAATGAATAGCAATGCAGGACATCATACTAAGAGAAATAAGTCAGACTGAAAATCATGGTTTCAATGTTTTCTCTCATGTATGGAAACTACAGCAAGATACTGGAAAGAAGGAAGTCGGGGAAGGAACTGGATATCATAAAGTATAGGGAAGATCAGAGGAGCAGAAGTAGGAGAATGAGAGGGAGGGAGGAAGGGAAAGGGAACAAAATATGGAGTGCAATTAACAAAATCATGTTATACATATATAAATGTATAAAAGATAATTTCACCTTTATATATACTAGAAAGTGTCAATCAAAAGTAAACAAAGGAATGAAAGAAGATTGGTAGAGTAAAGGAGGTAGAAAAGTGGGAGGAAGGATGGGAGAAAATGTGGTGGGGGAATGGGAATTGAAATCAAATTCCTTGTATGTATAATTTTCCCAGAATGAACTCGAATACTCTGTGTAATTATGATGTTCTAATAAAAAATAGTTTTTAAAAAATTCTGAGAGTCCATTTTATCAATGTGCTCTTTTATAGATTGTATTTTTGGTATCATATTTTACTTTGCTGAGAACCTTTGTCAGAAATGAATGTTGGATTTTTTTCAAGTGCTTTTTCTGAATATTGCGATATGTTTTTTTCCTTTTTAGTTGGTTAACATGATGAATTACATTGACTTTCAGATGTTTTACTTTGCATCCTGATATTAGTTAGGACTTACATCAGGACTTGGTCATAGTATAGATTGTACTTTCCTCTGATTTGGTTGTGGATTGGCTAGTTTAAAGAAAACATACATTAAGGGGAAGGAGCTTACTTATATGACCACAGAATTATTCATTAGGTGTTTTGTTTAGCAACTATGAGATGTGTTAGGTTTGGGGTATGTGAGATGAGACACAAGGGGCTTACCTCTGTGTTCCCCCATACAGGGAGGGGAAGTTATAATTAGGCTAAAAGTGACAGGGTATCATTGGGTTCAAGTAACTTGTCAGGCCTAAAAATAGGAGATGAGGCAGCAGCATTACATAAATTGTGACAATACATATTTTTGATATATTGTTGGCTATATTATTTGAATTCCTAAATTTTATATGTATAGAATTTTTGCATCAATGCTTATGAAGGAGATTGGTCTATAGTCTTCTAGTATCATCTGTTTTAGTTTTCTAAGGCTGCCATAACAAAGAACCACCAATTTGGTGGTTTAAGGAACAGAAATTATTTCCAGGTTTGAAGTCTGGGGGATCTGATATCAAGGTGTTGGCAGGGTAGGATCCTTCTGGGCTTTAAAGGAAGGATCTGTTCTAGGCCTTTCTTCTTAGCTTGTAGATTGTCATTTTGTCCCTGTGAATTCACACTGTCTTTCCTCTGTAGGTGTATATGTCCTAATTTCCCCTTCTTCTAAGGATGCCAATCATATTGATTAGGGCCCACCCTAATGAGCTCATTTTAATTTGATGACCTCTATCAAAACTCTGTCTCTCTGGGGCTGGGGATATAGCTCAGTTGGTAGAGTGCTTGCCTTGCATGCACAAAGCCCTGTGTTCAATCCCCACTACCATACACAAAAAAAACAAAAACTTGTCTACCAATAAGATCACATTCTATGGTACTGGTGGTAGGACTTAAGCATGAGAATTTTTAGGGGCACACAAAATCTATAGCAATATTTTTGTCCAGTTTTTTATCCACATAATTTTGGCTTCATAGTATGAATCAGAGAGTATTCCCTCTTCTTCAAGTTTCTGGAAGATATTCTGTATAGGACTTGTATTCTTTTTTTCTTAAATGTTGGTAGAATTCACCAGGGAAGCTTTTGAGCCTGGAGGTTTCTTTGTAGAAAGATTTTAATGACAAATTTAATTTTTAAATTTCTTCTTTGAGCTTTATTTAATGTTTTTTTTTTTCAAGTCATTGTTCATTTTATCTAAGTTGTTGAACTAAGTTGTTCAAAATATTCCCTTTTAATATTTGCTCTCATTTGTTGTTTTTGTAGTAACATCCAATTTTTAATTGCAATATTGGTCACTTACCTTTTTTCCTGATCAGTCTGGCTAAAAGTTTATGAATTTCACCCATCTTTTTATGTCTTTGTTGATTTATTTCTTTTATACTTATTGTCTGTTTTAGTTTTTTGAAGTATGTCTTCAATATAGTTCAATATATTTCATACTTTTGATTTCATCTTTGACTCATGAGTTATTTAGAACTGCATTATTTTGTTTTCAAATATTTAAGGATTTTCTCAGATGTTCTTGTATTGATTTCTAATTAAATTCCATTGTGATCAGAGAACACATTTTGTATGAATTGAATCTCTTTAAGTTTATTATGACCTATTTTCTCAAATATAGGTTATTTGGGTAAATGTTTTATGTGCACTTGAAAACAATTTATATTTTACTATTGTTGGGTAGAGTGGTCTATAAATGTCATTTTGTCAAGTCAGTTGATAGTGTTGATCAAGTATACTATATTATTGTTGATTTTCTGTCTACTAGTTCTATTATTGAAAGTTTCCTGAGTCTCTGGAATTACAGGCATGTGCAACTACACCCAGTCACTATGCCCTCTTAATGGATGGGTTGACAATTTGTCATTAGGAAACGACTTTTTTATCCCTGGTAATATCTTTCTTTAGTTCTTTTTTTCACTGTCTGTATTGAAGTTTGGATAATTTTTATTCCTATGTTTTCAAGTTTGCTACTTTTTTCTTCTGCAGTGTCTAATTGGATATTAACCCCATCCATTATATTTTTTCATTTCATACATTTTAATTTTCATCTCTAGAAATTTTATTTGGTTTTTTTTTTTCAATACTTGGGATAGAACCCAAGGGTACTCTACCATTGAGCTATATCCCCATCCCTTTTTACTTTTTATTTTGAGACAAAGTCTAGCAAAATGCCAAGGCTGGCTTTCAGCTTGCTATCTTCCTTCCTCAATCTCCTGAGTTGCTGGTATTACAGGAGTGTGCTACCACTCCTAGCTTATTTTGCCCTTTAAAAATATCTTTCATGTGTCTACTTTTTGCATATATGGGATATAGTTAAAACTTTTCTAGTATCTCTTCCTACCATTTTACCCCTGCATCTGTGCTATGTTAGTTTTGAATATACAGAACCCTCAAACTTGCATTTGACTTTGTCTAAGTGTTTGCCTGTAGAAGCTTTTTATGAGTCAATGTAAATTAGTAGTTTCCATGGAAGCAAAATGAACTTGCAAAGATGTGGAAAATACTAAGTTGTTCTAGCACTGCTGAGGGTGTGTTGTTTTTAGCTGTGGAGGTCTACGTATTCCTTGGCAATCCACAAGTGTGTTATTCTTTCACTCCTCATCTACCAATTTCTTCAGAAAGACTGAGATCCTGCCTGACTCTGAACTTGCTAAATTTTAGGCTTTTGAAATTCCCAAATTTCACACTGTGACCATCCTATCCTCTAGCAAAGAAACTGGCATAAGGGATTTAGCTCTAAGTTTGAATCTCAAGGTTACCCTTCTTGGGCCATTTACATTTTAAAACTTGTTGGAATAGAATGTTTTAGCAATTATTTATGCATGAATCAAACATAATTGGATGCCTATTGTGTATTAAGTATTGAGCTGAGAACTAGGAATACAAAATAATGGAAGCATAAGATCTTGATTGGCAAGTTTACTGTCTTTGTCAAGGCCAACATGCATGGCTGTGGAGGTTCCTTACTGAATGAGCATGATTGAATGAGGTGGCTACCTGCTTCTGATATTTGACAAAGGCGTTTATGCGCACACAGCTGCTCCAGGCTTCATCTCCATCATTAAAGTTGGAGTTCTTTATTTTTTTTGGTACTGAGAATTGAACCCAGGGGCACTCGACCACTGAGCCACATCCCCAGCCCTATTTTGCATTTTATTTTAGAGACAGGGTCTCACTGAGTTGCTTAGGGCCTCGCTAAGTTGCTGAGGCTGGCTTTGAACTCGCGGTCCTCCTGCCTCAGCCTCCCAGGTGCTGGGATTACAGCCGTGCGCTACCACGCCCGGCGGAAAGTTGGAGTTCTTAAACTAGGATTTAATGACTTTTGGAGCCCATGAACCCTTTAAAATGTTATTCAAAACTGTGTGTATGTTTTTCAGTTATTCTGAGAGAGAATTCATCTGGTCTTCAATGATATTCGAATGCCAAAATGTTTACAATCATTTGAAGATTTTTCTAAGTCATTTGAAGTCTTGTGAATTATGCAGGGCATAAATTATTCATCAACAAACTAACAGATAAGTAGAAATTATAGATACTAGAAATTAAATTATTTTAGGTTACATGACATTGTTTTTCATTCTTCCATTGTCACACTAAAACACACTTCTATTGTCACACTTCTATTGTCACACCAGTCTTACTAATTATCTAAAGCTGTTTCTTGTCCAAGGTTTAGCTAGTAGCCTGCAGCTCTGCCTTGTAGAGAAACATGTTTGGTAATGCTCAGTTTAGTACAATAGTGTATAGAAAGGAAAAGTTTTGTAGTCATGTATTTCTGTGTTCAAATCCCAGCTCCCAGATCTATTAATTGTGAGCTCTTACTCAGAGAACTTAGAGTCTCATTTTCATGATATATAAAATGAAATTATAATATATTACAAGGTGGTTTAAGGTATGCTAAGTGCCTGCCACATAGTAAACCCTTATTAAGTGGCAGTAATGGTCATTATTATTTCTTAAATGAATTCTAAAAAGAATTCTATGGCCAATTTACCTACTCTTAAAAAATCCTGAAGAATTTAGTAATATTTAATACCAACTATACAAAAGCCACAAAATACCTCAGAGCCCTATGGGCTTTACACTGTCTTATAGATTTAAAAAGCTGAAATTTTTTAGAAGTTTCTAGAAGTATTTAAGGAACTTGGAAACTCCTCTTTCTAAAAGGCAATGATAAAAGAGGACAACATTATTGAAAAATAACCATTTAAAAACTCTGAATATTGATTACAGGCCTAGAACAAATTCAATTATTTATTCACAAAAATTTAATGAACATCTATAAAAACAGTAAGAGTCTCTGGGGTTTCTCCAATTCCTTCACCTTAGCTTCATAATTCTACCCAGGTGGGGCAGGCTGTATGAAATGGCAACTCTGAAGTCCTGTGAGAAAATGATGACTTTATTTGGAGCACAACTTGGAAAATTTCATGCCTGGATAACTGTCAAAAACAATACCAATCTCAGTGGCAAACAGCACTGTAGCTAGCCTGAGGTCACAGTACTGGTTGGAAAAAGCAATAGAATGACATCCAGCAAGAAATTTATGTAGCACTACAACCAAAATGGAATCAAATTGCAAATCAATGACAGAGGAAAATTTGAGAAATCCACAAATATTTGGAAATTTAAAACACACATTTATATAATCTATACATCAAGGAGGTAATTACATGAGATATTTGGAAATATTTTTAACAGAATGAAAACAAAAAAACACTGTCAAAATTCATGGGATACAGCCAAAGCAGTGCTAAGAGAGATATTTATAGCTGAAATCACCTATATTAGAATAGATGAAAGATCTCAAATAAATAACCTAACCTTCTACCTTAAAAAAAATAGAAGAGTAAAAGGAAACTAAACAAAAAGGGGGGCTACAGATGATATAATTCATTGGTAGAGTGCTTGCCTAGCATGCACAAGACTCTGGGTTTAATCTCCAGTACTGCAAAAACAAGCAAACTAAACAAAAAGGCAGCAGAAGGAAGGAAAGAGTAAAGATCAGAGTACAAATTAATGGAACAGAAAAGAGAAAAAATGGAGAATATCAATTGAACCAAACGTTGGTTCTGTCAAAAGATTAACAAAATTGGCAATCTGGGCTGGACCAACCAAATGAAAAGAGAGAAGGCACACTTTACCAAACTCAAGAATGAAAGAGGAGACACCACTACCAAATTACAGAAATTAAAGGGATTATATGGCAATAGTATGAACAACTTAATGCCACCAAATAGAGTTTAGATGAAGACTTTCTTAGAAAGAGATAAATTAACAAAAATGGAGAAGAAATAGAAAATATACAGAGAACTAGAACTAGTAAACAAATTGAAATTTTAAATAAAATTTTCCCACAAAGTAAAGTCCATGCCTACATGATTTCACTAGAAAATTCCACCAAAACATGTAAAGAAGAAATAACATCACTTATAATTTTTTCTATAAAAATGGGAAAAGGAAACACTAGCCAACCCATTCAATAGGGTCAATATAATCCTAATAGCAAAATCAGTCAATACATTACAAGGAAAGACAACTATACCAATATACCTTATCAATATAAACACAAATACCCTTAACAAAGTGTTTAAAAAATCACACCCAGCAACATATAAAAAGCATTATACACCAAGATAAGTGGAATTCATTCCAGGACTGCAAAGTTGATTTAATATCTCCAAATTACATAATGTAATATATCATATTAACAGAGGAAAGGACAAAAACTACATTATCATGTCAGTAGACAAGGAAAAGCACCTGACAATATCCATCACACATTTCTAGAAAATGAAAACAAAAACAACAAAACCTCAAACTAGGAATAGAAAATTGGTAAATGGATGGAACTGGAGACTATTATGCTAAGTGAAACAAGCCAATCTCCCAAAATCAAAGGTCCAATGTCTTCTCTGATATGTGCAAGCTAATTAAAACACCACAGAAGGAGATTAAAAAGCAATAGAAAATCAGAAGGGTAAACAATTGGGAAAGAAAGGAAGGGAGTAGGGATTGGATAGGGAATGTCAGTGGAATGAATCTGACCTAACTTCGTATATATATACATGAATACACCATAGTCAATCTAACATGTACATCCACATAACACTAATCTTAAAAACTATATACAAACATAAAGATCAGTAGAGTAGAGGGAAGGGAACAGGGGGAGGAAGGAGAGGAGGAGAAAGGGAAATATGGGCGACTGAATTAGAACAAATTATATTCCATGTTTCTATAATTATGCATATTCTATTTTCATGTATAACTAAAAAGAATCAATAAAAAAAGATATAGGAAAGAGTTTTTGCTTTTTCCAATACCAGATGTGTGTGGGTTTGTCGTCACACACCACTAAGGGGTTCTCCAGTAGACATCAGTTGGATTGAATTGTAGGACAGTTGGATGTCCTACAATTCAATTCTGCCATCATCTACCTGGAAATAGCATCAAATCTTTTTTTTTTTGGAACCGGGGATTGAACTCAGGGACACTCAGCCACTGAGTCACATCCCCAGTCCTATTTTGTATTTTATTTAGAGACACAGTCTCACTGAGTTGCTTAGGGCCTCGCTGTTGCTGAGGTTGGCTTTGAACTCTCGATCCTCCTGACTCAGCCTCCCAAGTCACTTGGATTACAGGTGTGCGCCACCACGCCCCGCTAGCATCAAATCTTATAAGCTAAGAATTCAGTACCACAAGACAGAATATCACCCACTTTAGAGGCCTATCATAAGCCCCAGGTTGTGACCTGAGCTTCTGACCAAGTGGATACAAATTGGAGTTCCCACAATTCCCTCTTCACATTCTATTGATTTTGCTAGAGTGACTTATAGAACATGGGGAAACACTTTACTATGTTTACCCATTTATTACTTAGAATATTACAATGGGTACAGATGAATAGAGAGGTAAAAGAAATGCATAGGACAAGGCATGTGAGAAGGGCCACAGAACATCCATGCTGTCTCCTGCACCTCTGATTCAGTTATCTGTAAGCTCTTTGAACTCTGTTCCTTTTTTATGGAGGATTCATTATGTAGGTATCCAGGAGCCTACCAAAAGTTGTATCATTAGAACAAAAGAGGAGGAATGATGTAACTTATCTGGATAACCTCAGAATGGAAGCTAATTGTCCGGGGAACCAACTATGTGATTAAAGGATTGGAACTTCCACTACCACCATACCCCCAACTTCTGGTGAGGGGAGTGGGGTTGAAAGTTGAGTTGATCACCAGCGGGCAAGGATATAATCAATCAATACCTACATACATCTGGTATGTATGTATGACCCAAATGAAAAGCAGATAAAAGTTTTTTTTGTTTGTTTGTTTGTTTTTTTCAGTGCTGGGGATTGAACCCAGGGCCTTATGCTTGCGAGGCAATCACTCTACCAACTGAGCTATATCCCCAGCCCCAGATAAAAGTTTTGAATAAACATTTCATCAGAAAGATATACTAATGTCCTGTAAGCATGAGAAAGATGCTTAAACTTATTTGTCATGAGAGAAATGCAAATTTAAACAACAGTGAGATACCATTTCCCACCCACTAGAATGGCTATAATCAGAAAGACAGATAACAATAAGTGTTGGAAATGAGGTGGGGAAACTGGAACCTTCAAGTATTTCTGATGGGAATGTAAAATGGTACAGACAGTTTAGAAGTGGTTTGGCAGTTTCTTAAAATGTTAAACATAAATCTATCATGTGATCCAGCAATTTTACTCCTACATACCTACCAAAGATAAATGAAGATATGTCTATATAAGGTCTTGTACACAAATGCTAATAATAACTTTATTAATAGCCAAACCAAATGTCTATCACCTTTTGAATGCTTAAACAAAATGTGGTACATACATAAAATGGAACGATATTCAGCCATATATATGCTCCATCTTGAATGAAACTCAAAAACCCTATGGTAAGTGACAGGTGTCAGTCACAAAAGAACACTTACTATATGATTCTATTTATATATAGTGTCCATAAAAGACTAATCTATAGAGACCAAAAGTAGATTATTGTTTGCCTGGGGCTGGGGGTAGGAATGAAAGTGACTACAAATGGGCCCAAGGGATCTTTTTATGGAAAAAGATGGAAATATTCTAAAGTTGGATTGTGATGATAATTGCACAACTTTTTAAATATAGTATCATTAACTCATACACTAAAAACGGGTGCATTTATGGTATGTAAATTATACTCAAAATTTTTACTTAAAATAAGCAAAAAAGGTGAAATTTTTTAACTCTCCACTTAAAAGGAATACTTTCTTGAGGGAGAGCTTCATAAATTCTGTTCTATTACCAGCTCCTTGCCAAGATAAAATTGGAGAATAAGCTTCAAGAACACATGAGGAGAAATGTTTTCCAAAGATGAAGGCAGAAATTCATGTGTTTAGTCATTCACTCATCACGTTAGCACAGAGTTCCTATGCTATAATTAATTTTATAAATCTGACAGATTTTAAATAGTACACATAGTTTTATATATATAAGGTATAATGATAAACCTGGATAAATTCTGTATTATAAGGAGGCAAGCAAGTTTCAACCACTATTGAAAAATCTTTATTGCCAATGGTACATATGGACCCATTTTTAGCTGTAATTCTGGTGAGCTCTCATAGGGCAAGGATGTTGCTAAGAGGCATATGCTTCTAGCTTGCTGGGAAGGAAAAAGAGAAAATACATACTGAATAAAGATGAATTGTGTGATTTATTTCTCTCAATTAGTCAGGGAATATATTTTCCGATTCGTATTCAATTGTATGAGTATTTTCCCCCAAGAGCATATTTGTGAATGTTTTTGAACACTCAGTTTCATTCCTCTATCTTTAAATAGTATTCCTTTTTCCGCCTGGCCAGCTCCTAGGTAAGTATTAACTTTTGACTCTCTCCCCTCCACAATGCCTCCAATTGTATTGTTACATTTTGATGCAAAATAAGTATGACTACTCTTGAATGGAAGTGGGTGGTTCCATGACCTGTGTAAAACTTGCACCTTCTGGGGTTATCTAACTATGGATAAACTTTTATAGTTTTCTTTGACATGTACATATTCTCTTTTACTTTCTCCCCTCCCATTGCTCTGAGTACAAGGGTAAGGAATGGGGAAAATCAGGTTCTGAAAGTGCTTTTTACCCCTTTCATTATTGACTTTTTACATGATTTCCTTCCACCCCCATGTGTAGGAATGCAGGTAGTTGACAGGTCATTCTGCAAGGGTGTGGGCATAGGGCAGACTTGGAACATTGTTGAATTAAGTTACTCCAGGAGTAATTGTGAACAACAGAGCCTCCTGAATTATGGCTTACTAAATTTTAACCCCCAATCCATTCATTGGTAAATTATTTGACTAACAGTTCTTTTTCAAAATATGGCAATTATTTTTAAGTATTTTCCAAAACACATTCTGAAACAGATCTGTACTCTTATAAGTTAACTAAAAATGGTTGCCCTGCATATTGAGTTAACTAAAAATGGTAGCCCTACTCCCATGAAAAACTGGAGTAGGTATATTGTATATACATTCTTTGAACAACCTTGTAACATTCAACCATAAATAATTTTACTAGAACCTGGACAATTTGGAGTAATCTCATGCAGCAATTTTGAATGTTGTCAATGAAAAGTGTCCACCTATTTAATTTATGCCTTAACACTTTATACTAAATTCTACCTTATCAACACACACGCCTCATACTTCAGATAAGATGAAATGTGGTTAATATTCACAGTGGATTTTATAAAGACACACACTAAAGAAAACTTTTTCCACCTGTAATCAGACATAATTACTAGGGGGAAAGTCAGAGCTTTCAAATAGAGCTGCCTCTCCTAATAATATTGTTGAGCCTTCAGGAATAGTTTGTTCAGTCTAGTGTAATAATGAATGTGGATAAGTATGGTGAATGAGGGAGGGAGTTTCTTGTCTGATCCATTGTTATTTGAAACTCTACTCATTTAGGGGCTGGAAAGGACTTCTAAAGCATTTTCTCTTAAAAAAAAGAAAACATTGTAATTTTAATCAAGAGAACACTGATCCATTTACACCATTGTTTAAATATTTTGTTAGTTGATGCCTTTAATCACTTTCAAAACTTCCGCCAAGTCATAGGTTATCCAGAAAATATGTAAGTCCTGAAGTATCTGAGGTTTCTTTATGCTTCCCAGTGATGGATTTTGAGTAGGCTTTTAGCATGGTGCAATTATTATTGGCTTCAGCACAGCTACACTAGGAGGTAACAAGTCAACAAGTCTTGCGGCTGCAAATGTCTTTGTTCTAAGAATTGTAAAATGAGAATGTGATCTAATAAGGTAGTTATTCATTAGCCACTTCCTGTTCATCCTTCCCAGCTTAGGGCTTAAGGTCTACATGTTTCCAATTTCAATTCCAACTGCTATTAAAGAAGCTTACTATAAAGATAATTTAGAGTTAACCAGTGCTATTGTAATGCCACAAATTCTTAGCAATGCCACAAATAATTTAGCAATAAAGCAGTGGCTATATGAGGCTGCTATATTGTAGTAGGTTGAATGGACCTGAGATTGGTGAAAAGTGAGTAAGTGGAAAGAAGGTTAAGGAGTGATTAAGGTTGCAGAACTCTTCTTTAGTGGAAGACTAGCTTGATTTTTAAAAATTTTATTTTATTCAGTGTTCTGTCTTCCCTTTATGGACCTTCCTATTGCCACTCATTTCCTTAATCCTCATCCCTCCAATCCTTTTACCTTGAGTTAGTCATTTTCAGTTCAAGGGCTCTGAGACACTGCCCTGGGGGACTGCATGATTGATCTATCTTTCCACCCAGAAATACATTCATTTACATTCATTTATTGACCAAACACTTACCAAGCACCTCTTCTGTTCATGACTGTGCAATGAACTAGGGCTCTTCCTGAGTAATAGTTTCTACCTTAGAAAGACTAGCAGTAGGACTCCCACAGTCTTAATGAGTTCGGTGGCTTATAAGCTGCAAAGACTGCTTGTTGTCGTTTGGTTTGATTGCATAGGTATTTCTGTTCCTCCTTAAATCTCTTCTTGAAAGAGAGTGGCAACTTTAAAAGGAGAGGTCTTTAGTCTCTCCATCTAGGACAAAGAATGTGGAACTGGCAAACCAAGAGTACATCTGAATCTTTCCTTGAGGAGTTGAGACCAGAATGGATTGAATGTTTGACTAACAACAGAACTAAAGATGATTGTTGCAGTTGGAGTTCACCAGAGTAAGACTCTGAAATGGAGATCAGCACACACAATGCTAATTAGGAAGTGCTCTGGGGATTGACAGCTGTTGAAAGGAGGGGATGGAAATATGACTGGATGGAGGCTGAACTATAGTCCTGAAGAAATCCTTGGCTGATCTCTTGGGGAACTCTGGTGTTGGGATGACTCTTCAGAGCTGTCCCAAATTGAGGCAAGAAGGTCAGGATTCATATTCCCTGTATGGTTCAGGCAATAGATGTGGGCTTCCCTGGAGGAACCTTGGGTAAGGGGGTCAATTTGTTCAGTCAAGGCCATGCCTGAAAGTGGTTGAGAAGAGACTTATTGGTAGGCAGCACTCCCAATAGCTGGATAAATAAATTCTTCATTTCCGAAGGAAGATTTGGGCAGCACATCACAGTGTCAACCACAAATACATCCAGTCAATGCTAGAGGTTACTATGACACTTACATAGATCTTATACTCAGGGAATTCAGGCAACCTAGAGAAGAAATCCCACTCCCACTAAACATTTGGAATGGTACCATCAAAATATCTAGTAAGTAAATGTCAATCAATTGACTAAATTTCTCTTTTCTTACACTTGTTCTGGAATCTTTATTTACTAATAGCCGATATGAAAGAAATTAAGTGCTTCCCTACTATCTAAATAGGTTATCACATTAGCCAATATATTTAAATAAATATTCCTCTTTCTATGATTCTGCACAATGAAATTTCTTTGAAAAAAGATTTCTGATGGTATTTAAAAGAGTGACTACAAGGAATGACAATGGTGTTTTTATGTATATCCAGCGTACCACATGTTTCAGTTTTCCTGGGACAGTCCTGATTTATGCCTTTGTTCCAACATAATTATCAATGGCACCTTTTCACTCTAGATACATGGATCAATTGATTCTATGATGACTTTAAATATACTAGATAGAATTTGAATATCCAAATGAGTATTATGTTTCAAAATAATCACCTCAAAATACCAAAGATGGGGCCTGGGTTGTGGCTCAGTGGTAGAGCATTTGCCTAGCATGTGTGAGGCACTGGTTTCAATCCCTCAGCACCATATAAATAAAATAAAGGTATTGTGTCCATCTAAACTAAAAATATATTAAAAAAACAAAGATGCTGTCATTGGTCCAAATATTTTCAGAACTATGCTGTTGGAAATGCTGATGTGATTAGTATATGAAATACTCGCAAATGCTATCCACTTCCTTTCAATTTCAATTTCCATTTCTCTCTGATTCTCATATACCATTTTCCACCATCCTAAAAAGAAACAATCTTTATTTCCATATCAGAATCATTCACTAAGTCCACTGGACTTGGCTTTAAATAAGCTTGCTTCCTAATTAAAAACTTTCTTCCAAGCAACATTCTTTCTCCTTTTCTTATATGAAATGGCATATCAAACAATAAAATACAATCATAGCTGCTGTGTATTGAAGGATATAACGTATAATACTCTTCTTTCTTATGCTTAAACTCCGTACCACTGGAGACAGACTGAAGAGTAGGTTGATGGAGATTAAAATGTTAGTTGCACTGACATTGGAATACATGGTATTGGTGTGCAACAACGTGTTTGCTGATAATGATGACATTACCTAAATTTTCTCCTTTAATGCCACTGGATGAACTGGTAAGCCAATGGTAAACAAGTGGAGTGGTCAGTCCTCTTGCTGGAAGAGGTAAACTGTCCTACTCCTATTTTTGTCAAATCACTCCCACAATACCAATTTCTGCTTTTGTGACATCCCAATGATGTGCAAAGCACATTTTGCCGGTGAAAATGGGTTAGAATGATACATTAAATAGATTTTCTCCGAGGTTGCTTTATGACTGAAAATCTATTCCCTATTTTGCTTTCTTCCTAAATTTAGGTCTAGACATATTTTTCCTACACAGTCTAGTAGAATGTTTTCAATGAGGTTAAGTGACATCATAATGATATTCCAAAAACAAAAAGCCAAAAATACATAGGGATATCTCATATTTGAATATAAATTTCCTCCCACTATGACTTACCCAGCGAGATATTCGTGTCTCCCATGTGTCCCACTTTTTAAAAAGAGTCCAAAAATTAAAACTTCAAGTTAAAATCCAGATATTAAGTGTTCTGCCAATTGTTTATTCTGTTCACTGTGAGTCAGAAACATTCTCAATATCTGGGTAGAGTTATTAATGCCTGCACCACCAAGGACTCAGATGCCTTTCTGAAGAATGTCCATTCTCGTGGGTCCCAAAAGTTAAATTGACCTCTCTTAGGTCTCTCTTTTAAAGAGTCCAGATTGTCAATAGAAAACTCAAGAGTGTCACAGCATTGGCAAACCAATTATGTTTAGCAAGTTGTAACACTAGAGCAGTTTTTCCAAACAAAATAAAGTCCCAGAGCTTAATGCTGATGCCACCGAGTCCTGGGTTACCATTGGCAAAGACATAATAGAGACTCAGCAGTATCTAAAGGAAGAATGAGGCAAAGACATTCTTTGAGTTTCTGCTTGTTGTCTAATGTTTGTGACCCGTGGACTTAAACTCCTCTGGGGAAATCCCCTACTAAGAGGCCAATGTTGACACTAGTTATTTACCCTAACTTTAGTGTGACATCCCTGGGTCACATTCTAAACTTGTCATTCCAGACACTGATACCTTATTACAAAGTTTGAGAGTTTGTAACAATGCCCGTCACTGAATATAGATCTTATTTGAACTGCTTTTTCTCCCCCAAACAACATATTTGAAATCTCTTAATTTCCACTCCTACTAGCTGTGTTTGTCTTTGTGGCATGCAAGTGGTGTCTCTCAGCTGACAAGTTTCTAATTGTCTCTTATGAGTGAATATTTTTTATCATATGACATAATGGTTGTGGCCACTACATCTTGCTGTGGAATGGAGGAGACTTAAGAAGCCTATCTCCTAGGGAAGGTATCCCTTTCATCCCTGTATGTGTTTCAACAAAAAGAGTTGTCCTCAGCAGATTGAGCTGAAGCTATGCTTGATATTTCTGGAACCTTTGTCCTTATGGATCTCATGAAGACCGAGACTCCAAGACCTAAGGCATGAGGATATTTGAAACATAGTCCCAGAACCAAATGGAGACTACAGGGTTGGAATGACACCTGAGTCTGTGGCCTGCCCACAGTTCCACCTTGCTCCTAAATCTATAGAATGGATTTTGAGCAGTTTACCCAGCACCAGATCAGTTGAAGGACCATCCCAACTTCAGAATTTCATTCAGGATTGACAGAGACTTAACTTCTCTCTTCACAATCCTGAATCCTTCCTTTCTTTTCCCTCCCATAAGCACTGATTCTGAGAATACTCTCATAAAACTCCTACATGCTGATTTTCATTTCAGAGTCTGTTTCCCAGGGAAATGGACCCACAATACCTCTCAAATTCCTCAACTGCTTGCCTCACCTCATGTCTAGAGCAGCCCAGTGAAAAGGCCAGCTCACATCATTGTTCCTGTTGTCCGAGAGCCCCGATTAATAGCTATGCCTCATCTCCTTATGCCACTGACAGTCTCAGCCTATCTTCAGGCCAAGGGCAAGGCTGTGGGCACAACTTCAGGTATGATTATCATGTTAGGAGCTATAGCTGCTTTGGTACCCAGTTATGATCCAGCTGGATCAACAGAAACCCTGGCTTCCTCGGTGGCTTTCCTGAGTGTGGGAGAAATATAAATCTCTGTGGGGAGAAATTTAATGAATGAGAGAGAACTTAGGAGGAACTTCTCTGTGTGGCTTCTTTGAAAACTTCCACACAACTGAACCAGCTGCATGTTCTTGAGAAGCTGTGACCAACTGAGTAACACACATAGGCTCTTCCATGTTCATATGCTTTCCCACCTGCATGTACTACTCCACCTGGGTATGCCTTTGCCTGTATATACTCTCCTACTTGCATATGCCCTCCCACCTATGTTTGCCCTCCTGCCTCTATGTTCTCTCACATGTAGATACTCAGCCACCTATATACACTCTCCCACCTGCACATTCTACTTGCACATTCCCTCTTATCTGCATACACTCCCCTTGCCCCACTTTCCTTTCTCCATCATTCTTGCTTTAACTAGGATTGTATCCTCCTAAATGACACATGGGAACACAAGCTTCCTTCAAAACCTAGGGTACCCCAAGCTAAAACAGAATGTGACATAGCACACACAACATTAACTGACATTTAATGAAAGTATTTCCTCGTCATTCCACATTAAAACTTTTCCGCCACACAAGAAACCTTCCCCCTCTTTGTTCTCACAATCCTTCTTAGAGTCACTTCTTTTAATCCTAAATATGGTTCAACACTATTATTATTTTTCCTTGTCCTACCTGAAATGGAAATAATCTGTCATTTCTCGAATAGTCTGAAATGATTGGCCCTATTGTCACTTGGCCTAATCTCAACACTTACCACTCATTCACCTAACATGTAGGTAATTCATCAACAAAAATACTACCAAACTCTGCTATTAAAATGACTGCTCATGGTAAAAAGGTTCAAGGGCTAAAAATATTTGCAGGTATTATATTAGGGTCAAAGCATAGGTTTTTCCATCTGGTAATAACTGGAGTAGCAATAAGATAAAAGAAAAATTCTTCAGAAGGAAAAATAAAAGGCAGAACAAAGATATCTGAATAATCCATCTTTTGAAGTGGCTCTTAAATATGAGGGCATTACACCAAGATCAACAAAAAGAAGTTGGTAAGAGTGTAACCAACACAGAGAATAGATAGTCGCCTAAGAACTCAGCCCTTATGTACTCAATTCTTTGCTGCTTTTCAGTACCTGCCTCCACAATTGCTTAGCCTCCCACATCAGAGACAGTTTCAGGAATTTCTGAGGACCTACAGGCTCTGAGGGAATGCTTATTGCTTTCTCAGGAAAGGTGAATTTCCACTTGTCTTTTTGCTGTTAGCTGGTCCAGTCTTGTCATGACTGCCCAGGTCTGCTTTCAATAAGCCTGGCTTGTCAGGGTTGACTAGACAAATCACATTTAGGTTCATCTTTTGGTGGATCAGATATCACAAATGGAGGGGCATTTCTGTAACTTAAGGAGGTTGGATGGCCCTCCTATTGCCTTTCTCATGTCTCCAAACAGTAGGCACCTTTATAATACTTAGGATGTTGGCTGTTCCCGGTGCTTATATTTGATCACTGCCATATATATCTGGTGCAATGTCACATTTTTCTCTCTTCTCTAACTGTGTGCACATGTGCGCATGTGCATACACACACATGCGCGCGTGCACGCGCGCTTGCCACAATAAGAGCATGGTTTTGTGTTTTCTGCTTTTTATTTGGAAATAATCTTAAAACTTACAGGAAAGTGTAGATAGTACGAATTGTTCAAGGTATGTTTCACAGAACTTCCTCTAATGTGACTATCTTATATAAGCATAATGCAATTATCCTGACCAGGAACTTCAGTAAAATGTGATGAACCAAGCTACAGAGCTCATTTGAACTTTACCCAACTTCCCCCTCAAATGTCCTTTTCTTTTTGTTCCAGGATTCCATGTCACATATCTTTGCATCTCCTTTGCCTCCTCTAATCTGTGACAGTTTCTCAGTCTTTCCTTATCTTTTGTTTGACTGAAACATTTAAAGAACACTAGTCAGTTATTTTGAAGGATATCCTTAATTTTAGTTTAATTTTTTAAATGATTAGTTTGAAGATTATCCAATATTTATGAGAATACTTAGAGAAGTTCTTTTGTGTCCTTCCAAATGTAAAGCTCCCAAAGGCGGGTGGCGAAAGGAGTAAGCTCGCCAGGTGGGATCACCAGAGTCAGACAAAAGTAGTGGCTTGAGATTTATTAGAGTCTGTGTCCCAGGCGAAATCTCCAGCCCCCTGGGGTGAAAGTCGGGGTGGGAGAGCCAGAAGAAATCGCAAGTGGCTTTGGCTGCTCAGGGTTTTTATACAGGGGAAGGGGCTAGGGGGTCCTGCCCAGGAAAAGGTGGACCCAAGGTGGATGTCAGGGTCAGCAGGTCTGCCACATTGGTCACTTCTGGCACAGTGTGTTGCTAGGTGACCTTGCTCCCTCCCCCTGCAGCCGCCCAAATTCGACCTGACACCAAGTATATACTATCAGGAGGTACATGATACCAATATATCTTAATCAATAGAGATGTTAATTTTGTTTGATGAAGGTGATCTCTGCTAAGTTTCTCTACTGCAAAATTACTATTTTCCCCTCTGGAATTGATAAATACCTTGAAAGAGTTATTTTTAGACTATATTAATATCTTGTTTCTCCTCAAACTTTTAAAAAATTTTTTATTTGTTCTAATTAGTTGTACATGACAACAGAATGCATTTATACATTTTGATAGATCATACATAAATGGAATGTAATTTCTCTTCTGCTGGTCTCCTCAAACTTTGACCCATTGATTTTAGCATAGGTGAATCTTACCAGCAATGATTATTACTATGGTGACTTTGTATTTCTCTCATTCTTTCTGATTTAACTTGAAATTCTTCAGAGAGTGAGACAGGGAGAGGAAGCAGGGGGAGAAAGAGAGAGAGAGAGAGAGAGAACACACACACGTACATACATGTGCATGAGAGAGAATGAAAGCAAGCTGTCTATCCTCATAAGTTTATTAATATATTTAGTTATTTGTTTTTGACCATATAGACTCATGGATGTTCACTTTATTCTGTGGATTATTAACCAACACTATCATCATTCTTTTTCTTTTTTTTTTTTTGCAATGCTGGGGATTAGAACCCAGGGCCTTGTGCTTGCAAGGCAAGCCACTCTACCAACTGAGCTATATCCCCAGCTCATCATTCTTTTTCTTAGATTGTTCCATCTTTGACTACTGGTAGCTTCTTCAGGTCAACTCCTGTGTCCATTTGACATACCCCCATCACTTTCTGAGCACATCCTTATTTTCTAGAACCACAAAATGTTCCAGGCTCATATTGTAGTATTCTTTCCCCTGCCCTAGAATCAACTTCATTGAATTTCTTTTTTTTTTTTTTTTTTGGTACTGGGGATTGAACTCAGGGGCACTCCACCACTGAGCCACATCCCCAGCCCTATTTTGTATTTTATTTAGAGACAGGGTCTCACTGCGTTGCTTAGGGCCTTGCTCAGTTGCTGAGGCTGGCTTTGAACTCGGGATCCTCCTGCCTCAGCCTCCCAAGTGCTGGGATTACAGGTGTGCGCCACTGCGCCCGGCAACTTCATTGAATTTCTAAGTTAACTTGAGGCATCATGTCTGTTACTGTGTCACATATTCAAAAGCAAATGGGTATTGTGCCAATTGTCAAAATATACATCTTTCAAGAATGTTTAAAAATTCTCCTCCTAAAGAATTTGCAAGTTTCATGCAGAATTTATTTCAAAGTATTTATTTTATATTGAATTTCTTTTTTTTAAATTTATTTTGATTCATTGTATACAAGTGGAGTACAGTTGTTTCTTTGGTTGTACATGAAGTAGAGTCACACCATTTGCATAATCATGCATGTACATAGAGTATTGATGTTTGTCTCATTCTGTTATTTTTCTTCCCCCACCAACCTGATCCTACCCCTCTTTTTCCTCTATGTAATCCATCCTTCCTCCATTCTTGCCTCCCTCCCACCCCGCATTATGTGTGATCATCATCCACTTATCAGAGAGATCATCTGGCCTTTGGTTTTCTGGGATTGGCTTATCTCACTTAGCATGATATTCTCCAACTGCATCCATTTACCTACAAATGCCATAATTTTATTCTTCTTTATGGGTGAGTAATATTCCATTGTGCATATATACACCACAGTTTTTTTTATCCATTCATCTCCTATTACATTACAGTGGGGTATCTAATATTTTAAAAAGCTTTATTAAGATATACAATTATTTTCATCTATTTAAAGTGTACCATTTATATGTTTTAATATGTTTATACCCATGAGACATTATTTCAATCAAGATAATGGACATATTCATCATCTCCAAAAATTTTCTCATGTCCCTTTGTAATCCATAATCATGCCATTCCCATATTCTCCTAAACATCATCCCCAGGCAACCACTAATCTGCTTCCTGTCACTATAGATTAGTTTGCATTGTCTAGAATTTTATATAAGTGGAGTTATACAGTATGTATTATTTTTGTTTGGCTTTTTGACTTAGCACAATTATTTTGAGATTCGTGCATGTTATTGTAAATATCAATAATTCATTCTACTTTATTGCTGAGTAGTACTTCACTGAATGGCTACACCAAAATTTATTCATCCATTTATCTGTTAATGGGCATTTGGAATGCTTCCCCTTTGGGCTATCAAAGCTCCCATAGCATTTGTATACAAGTCTCTGCATAGACATAGACTTTTATATCTCTTTGGTAAATACTTAGTAAAAAAATAGCTAGATTATATGGTAAGTATGTTTAACATTTAGAGAAAATGCCAAACTGTTTTCAAAATGGGTTATACTATTTTACATTACCACCAGCAGTAAGAGTTCCTATAGTTCTACATCCTTGTCAACATTTGATATGGTTGTTTGTTTAAAATTAGCCACCTAATAGGTATGTAGTCGTATACTATTATGGTTTTAATTTGCATTTTCATAATGACTCATGCTGAGCATTTTTTCATGTGCTTATTTGCCATTCATCATCTTAACTGGTGAAGTATCTATTTAAATATTTTACCCATTTTTATTCAAATTTCTGTTTTTATTATAAGTAGATTTTTAGGTAGAACACAGTATAACTATTCATTTATGGAGGTTTTTAATTTCTCTCAGCAATGTTCCATTGTTTATAGAGTTCACTTATTGCTATATTAGTTTTAATTTTTAATTGTTTTTAATAGAATATAGATATAATTAATTTTTGAATATTGATCATCTATCCTACCTTTCTAAAATCACACACTAAAACATACTAGGTTTTTGGAAATTTCATAAGGTTGCTCATATTTGATGATACCATCAATAGTTTTTAATTTGTACAGTTTTTATTTATTTTTCTTGCCTTACTGCTGCTATAACAAGTTTCCACAAATTTAATTGTTTAACACAATTGTATTATCTTAGAGTTCTGAAAGTCAGAAGTCCAAAATGAATCTAAATGGGCTACCAGCATTCCTTGGCTGGTGATCCTTTCCTTCATATTCAAAGTCAGCAGCACAACATCTCTCCCAATCTCTCTCCCTATTTCTCTCCCTCTGTCCCATCTCTGCTTTCACTGTCATATCTCCTTCTCTGACATTCCTGCCTCCCTCTTAGAAGGACCCTTGTGATTACATTGGACTCACCTAGATAATCTCCCCATCTAAAGACTCTTAATATAATCACATCTGCAAAAGAACACAACATATTCATAGGTACTAAGATTTAGGGCATAGACATCTTTGGAGGGTCACTATTACAAACCTTATATAAGGTTTTCCAACTCTTGGTGGGAACAAGAATTCTTTGTTCTGTGTGAGTTTTGAGGATTGTTTCCTCATTTAAGTGGTTCTTTCTCCAGTCAGGGGTAGGTTTTTCACAGGCATGTGGTGATCAGTGTTCAGTTAAATACTTGGGGGATTCCTTGTGCAAATTTCCAAAGAGCTGTGTCTAATTCTTCCTTGTTACTCTGCCCTATGAACTTTAGCAACATCAAGCCCCCTGGACTCCTTGTTATTTCTCCTAAATTCAGAGTGACCATCTGCAGCCTTTCCAAGTCATAAACTGCGGTACCTAGAGGATTCACCTAGTTTGTTTCCTATCTCCATTCTCTAATGTCTAATATCATGAGACCTACTGTTTCATAGTTTCCAAATTTTTTAAAGTTGTCTCAGGGATGCTAAAGTCTGAATGTCCAATCCAAAATTTATGTTGAAATTTAATTGCCACTCTGATGACATTGAGAGGGGGGACCTTTGTTTAAGAAATGATTAGGTCATGAGAGCTCCATGCTCATGTATAGATTAAGGCTGTTATCGTGGTAGTGGCTTTATTATAAAAGTGAGCTTTCATGTATATCCTCTTGCTCCTGCACTCTCAGTCTCTTCCATGCTCGTTGCACTTCTGCCATGTTATGATGCAGCTTGAAGGTCTTTGTCAGATGTTCATGATGTGCTCTTGGACTTTCAAGCCTCCAGAACTGTGGGAAATCTTTCTTTATAAGTTATCCAACCTTTTGGTATTCTGTTATAGCAACAGAAATGAACTAAGTCAAGGAGGAAGAATAAAATGGTCCTACTAAGTGCAATATGACTAGAAGTGAAAGTAGAGGTATTCTTTAAAAAATATTCTTAATATTATCACTGTTATGGTCACAGAAGTTTGGAACATAGAGACCTGTACAGTAGAAGCATAATTCACCATTTTCTGAGCTGTCTTCACCCGGCCTTGATATACCCCATTACTACTAACTTATTTTCTTACCAGTTACCTAATGTGCTTGCTTTTATCCACTATGTAGATGATGCCCAACAAATACTCTGAACCTTGTAAGCAACACAAAGGAAGGCAAGTCACATTTAGTAAACACTGTCAGTTGTATAGCCACTTTATATACATATTGTCCAAGAGAAAACTGAAAGTCAGAAGACTTTTAAAACCTCCAACTTTGCAATTAGCAAATGGCAGAGCTACTATAGGGATCAAAGTTTCACTTCAATGACCACAGTCTTATTTTCTGGCTTTAGTAACAGACTTAATTTCAAGAGCACAAGAGTCTGTTACTCCTCATGTCCTCTATTCTCTGTGTTCCTGCAAGGAGAATTTCCTGAACTTTTGATATCTGATTAACTTCCTCACATTCTTCCTCACACCCAGTTCTCAGTCATTACTTTGCCTTTTATATGGTCTTGTTTCCAAATTCTTTAGCTCATTTCTGGTCCCTGACATTGCTACTGCAGGACAGACACCATTTTATTCTAAGCTTCTAAACTTGATATGCTTCCTCCAGGTCTGACTCTAGTCAAGTTCCACAAAGCAGCCCCTTAGTTGACTTTCAGACATTGGGATATAATTGAATGTCCATATGCACATGAATATTCAACATTCATTAATTAATTTATTTGTTCTCAAACACAGTGTCACTCAGCACCTATTATGTGATAGACTCTGGAGATAAAGTAATGTACTAACTACTAGGTGGAGCATCTGGCCCAGGGAGCAGAAGGTTCTAGTTTCAGGCTGACAATTTTACTGCACCATTTCAGCAGAATGAGAGGCAATCCCTAGAGTGACCAAAAAGATGAAGAGAGTGGTTGAAGACAAAACACCCAGTATATCACCTCCATAGACCATATGGAGATGTGCAGATGTGCTTATTCATTATAATGTGCTATCCAAAGTTCCCTGTATTTCTTTCCTAGGGCTGCATTAACAAACTACCACAAACCGAATGGCTTAAAAAGCAAATTTATTGTCTCACTGAAGGCTAGAAATATGAAATCAAGGTATCAACAGGGTTAATTCATTATCAGGTCTGTGAGGGAGATTCTGTTTCATGCTTTTCTCCTACTTTCTGGTGGTTTCCTGGCAATTTTTGTGTCCCTTGGTTTGTCCTCTACCTCTACATGGTGTTGTATCTCATCACATTATCTTTACTCAGTGCATGTCTGTGCCTGCGTCCAAAGTTTCCTTTTCTATAAGGACACCAGTCACATAGGATTAGGCCCAAACCTAATGATGTCATTTTAAATTGATTGCCTCTGTAAAGACCTTACGTGCAAATAAGGCCACATTTAGAGGTACTGGGGGTTAGGACTTCGACATTTTTTTGGCAGACACGATTTGACCTATAAAACTCCCTTTAAGGAAGGTCTTGTTGCCCCTGATGCTGGGATGCTTCCTGGAAACAGCCTCCAGCTGTCAGTGACTACAGGGCCTGCCCCAACAGCAGAGAATCACCTTGTCCAAGGCCACGCCCTTGCCGAGGATGGTCAATCTCCAATGACTGACAGAGGCAGGGACATAAAGGTTTGGCCATCTTGTCCCAACATTTCTGAGGAATCATTCAGACTCTAGAGTGTCCTACAGGGTTTCCTGAGACCTGTGATCAGCTTGGACTTCACCTTCGGCGCACCCCTGCTTCAGCCTCTAACTCTCACCTGTACTTATCTCTTTATAAACACTGTGTGCTAAACTCTGCCTCAGGGTCCACTTTCAGGAAAATTCAAGCTGCATCAGGTGGAAAGAAGAAACAAATATCTTTAGGGTGGAAAGATCCTGGTAGGCAAGTGGAAGAATGGGAATAAACCACAGAGGTAATAGAAGCCAGTCCGTGCATGACTTCATAAGCTATGAGTTTGGATTTTATCCTTTATGCACTAGATGAGAAGTCATAGAAGAATTTTAAGCCAGAAGGGAGAGATCACCTTGCATTTTTTGATTTTGAAAACTGGCTTCTGTTTATACCTCCTGGTTTCTGGACCTGTTAACTGCCCTGTGGCATGTGTTGCTTCTCTTTAAGGTGGCTATTTGATTTAGAGGGGCTACCAGCATTAGATTTGAACTTGACCTTAGAACTACCTCACCCCTACTGGCCCCTTCTCCTTACCTCTCAGACACCTTGGGCTGAACAAATAACTATGTCTCCAATCACTTGTTCCAAGGAGTTTGTTGGCTGAGGTCATGTGTAATCTTCAGTTGTCTTTTCTTAGGGTTAGATTTCTACTTCTTTCAAACATAATTTCTTCAAACATCATTACCCTATGTACATGTATGATTGCACAAATGGTGTGACTCTACTTGTGTACAACCAGAGAAACAACAGCTGTACCCCATTTGTGTACAATGAATCAAAATAAATAAAAAAACTATTTTTTAATCACTAAAAATTACATGCTCTTTTTAAAACAATTGGAAAGTAAATCTTTCAAAAAGAAATAAAAAAATCACCCAGTAATAGCCACTGTTTATGGGTATACATATTATACCAATAGTATGAGTTGCAAACTTGAATGCCAGTTATAGGATCAAGTAGATAACACAAAGACACTGGTTAGTTGAACATCATAATGATCCAGAGTTTGTGCCCCAATTTAAGGACTCATTTTTTCAACTCCAGCTTGCTCAGTTTGGCATATACTGGTTTCAGTTTATGGTTCCTCTGTCTAAAGGATGTTTACTAGTTATCCTGCCTTTACCTGTTCAATCTTTTTTTTTTTACTGTTTGTCAGTTTTCCATTACTGTAACAAAAAAACCTGAGATAATTGATTTATAAAGAGGAAAGGTTTGTTTTGGATCACAGATTTGGAGGTTTCAGGCCATGCATGATTGATTTGTCCCACTGCTTTAGGGACTATGGCAGCACAGAACATCTTGATGGGAGTGTGTGGCGGAGGAAGCTTTTTACCTCATGGTGGCTCTGGTGAAAAAGAGATGGGAAGGGGCTATATTCTCACTATCCTCTTCAAGGTCACATCCCCAATGACCTAAGACCTATTGAGACCCAACTCTTAAAGGTTCCACTGTCTCCCAACAGTGCCAATCTCAGGACCAAGCCTTTAACACATGGACCTTTGGGGGGACAGTCAATATCCAAACTATAGTATATGCTCTCCCGTGTTTAATCTACTTTAGCCATATTGGCTTCCTTGCTATTCTTCCATGCCAACATACTCATTCCTCAGGGCCTTTTCACTTGCTGCTCTCTCTGGCTGGAAGGCTCTTCCTGTAAATATCCACATGGCTTACTTTGTCACCTCATTCTGATCTCTCCTCAAAAATTTCTTCCATGGAGAAGTTTCCTTTACTAGATACATAAAATCATACTGCTGTTATTTATCTTCTCCCAACTCTGATTGATCTTTTCTTCATATCAATAACTGCCACATTTCCTGTTTATCTTCCTTTTGTAGGACCTCCTAATATGCTCTCCATCATGGCACACTGACAGAATAATACTATTTGAACAGCATGCTAGAGAAAAAGAAGGGATTTAGGAGAGGCTCCAGGCACCATGGAAACTTCAATGGATGAGATATGTCTGTTATTTATCTGATTCCTATTGAACTCTCTCTCTGCCAGAATGTAAACTCCATGATTGTGGATACTTTATTCACTGCTATCCCCTCAATCCTTGAAGCAGAGCCTAATACCCATGCTAATTGAGTATTTGTTTGCTAAATAAGTTATATCATAAATGTTTCTCCATAACATTAGAAACCTATAAACATTTTAAAGACTTTTTGATCTTTTTTTATATTGGTACTCTGTATTTATGTAATTAATCATCTTATTGCACTTGTGGGGGACTTTTGTGCTTGGTTTAAAATTTGCCTTCAGCAGTTGGCGTTGTGGCTTAGCACTTGCCTAGCATGTATGAGGCCTTGGCTTCGATCCTCAGTACCACATAAAAAGATAAATAAAATAAAGGTATCGTGTCCATCTGCAATTTAAAAATATGTATTTAAGAAAATTTTCCTTCAGGCATCCTTAAAAGTAAACTGTTATAAAGACTCAGAAGACATCATCTACCAGTCTGTCATAATGCATAGCAACTAAGTGACACCAAAGTTCTGGGGAAGACATCAGACTTGAGAAGATGCACACCATTTTAACTTGGATGCACAGATATATATCATGCCCTAACGAATCCTGGTATGTATGTTCCTGGAACGATCTGAAACATCTCTGGGCATGTTTAGTGTATCATTCAAAAGGAATGAGATTTTGTATCTGTCAAATTCTGTCTAAATCTTATGTCCAACATGAACCACATAAGAATTCCATCAGCAATATTTTTTCCTTGATAATCAGTTCTAAAACAAACTTGGAAGGGATGTGAAGGAAAGTGACTATGTGAGGAGCAGGCATGAGGGAGATGCTACTGGTGAAAATGGACTCCCTTCCCTTTTGGTGACAGGGAAAGCTGTGCAGACTGTTGTACTAAATGAATTCCACAGGCATTTTTCTCATTCCTGATGGGCAAAGTGTAAGGGTAGGTTCTTTTACATTGTACCTGTGTGCTAGGCTAATTAATCAAAGTGTAGATCCAGGATAAACAACCAAACACATTTTGTAAAATTCAATCCACTCCTGGCAGCAGAGGTATCTCCTCCATCAGAGTTTCAGTGAACTGTGTAAATTTCTGTTTAGGTACATTTTTCATCAATCATTTTTCTATGCTGGGGATTGAACTCAGGGCCTCATGCACATGAGGAAAGCACTCTACAACTTGGCTACATCCCCAGGCCTATGATCATTTTCTTAAAATAATTATTCTTACTTGGAAATTAGTGGAGATATCAAAAAGATATTTTTTCTTAGATGAAAGAAGACATATTATCAAGGGCTTGAATCAAGAAATTCTAGGCTGGGCCTGGTGGCACGTGCCTGTAATCCCAGTGGTTCAGGAGACTGAGACAGGAGGATTGCAAGTTCAAAGCCAGCCTCAGCAATTTAGTGAGGTCCTAATAAAGAGACCCTAATAAAATACAAAAAGGGCTGGGGATGTGGCTCAATGGTTAAGTGTCCCTGGGTTCAATTCCTGGTACCAAAAAAAATCTAGAAATCCTATTCTTATATCTATAAATGTATAACCTTAAATAACTTACATCTCAGTATCTTAGTTTTCTGAGGTTAATAATATACACACAATATTAGGAAAGGAAATAAAATACTGTTAGAGCTTTACGGGTAATGTAACTTCTAATAGGATGAAGAAATGGATTTTCTCTTCTTCATTTTTAAAGTTCTCACCCCATACCTTAAAGCCAACTTCCTCAAACTGTGTTCTGCAGAAGACTTACTTTACAATATGTTCAATAAAAGAGGGATTATTTTGTACTAACTTTTCTCATCATGTAGATTAGCATTTCTCTACATACAACAGAGAAAACTGGTTGGTTTTGTATAATTTGGTATTTTCTAGTCATCATTTTATGATGCTGTATACCATTTTCCTGGAACTTTTTGTATGTGTGGTGCTGGAGATTGAACCCAGAGCCTCCCATATGCTAGGCAAAGGCACTACCCCTGAGCTATATCCCCAGTCCATTACCAGCCTTCTGAATTGTCAGGTCGAATTTGGGTGGCAGCAGGGGAAGGGAGCACGGTCACCTAGCAACACACTGTGCCAGAAATGACCAATGAGGCAGACCTGCTGACCCCGACGTCCACCTTCGGTCCACCTCTTCATGGGCAGGGCCCCTGACCCCTTCCTCAGTATAAAAACCCTGAGCAGCCAAAGCCACGTGCGATTTCTTCTGGCTCTCCCACCCCGACTTTCACCCTGGGGGCTGGAGATTTCGCCCTAGACACAGACTCCAATAAATCTCAAGCCACTATTTTTGTCTGACTCTAGTGAACCCGCCTGGCGAGCTCACTCCTTTGGCCACCCGTCGCCTTTGCGAGCTTTATATGAATGACTGATGAAACATGTAAGAATAGAACTTTTAAGACTCCATTGGGAGACAAGAACACTGAATTTAGGAGAAATCAAAAGTGTTCACAGTGACGATATAAAATCTCATCTGGAAAACGAGTGGTCCTAGATTATTTATAAACATGCGCAACTTTTAACGAAGTGACAGTACAGTCTCTACATTTTAATAACCCCCAAATAATTATTAATTCGTATGTCTCATTAATTTATTCTGCTTGATATCTTTGCTTTAATGGGCTACTTCTATTATATTTTAGCAAAACTAAACTTTTAATTTTCCCTTTGCAAAACTTAACTTTTAATTTCATTCAGTGTGGGTGTTTAAGGGTGGAGTCTTCTTTCTTCACAAAACACCTTGGTAGGTGCAGCTTTCAATAGTGATGACTCATGAATGACAAGACTAGGTACACTTCAAACATTGATTATAAAGACAGCAGCAAGTTAATGCTTGATGAAGTTGGATTCATTAATAGATGAGATAATCCAGTTGTTCCAAAAAGTCTGACTTGTAGTTTCTTCGAAACTTCTTATAATCCTCTCATATTTATTAACAATTTTCTGAATCCAATCCCATCATCATACAACTTACAGAAATTTTTATATGAGCACAAAGAAAAAAATTAAGTGAATTACAAAGAAAATTACATATAAGATAGCAGCACAAGAGTTCAAATAAGATAAAAAAAGATTGTTTCCTTTATTTAATGTCCCACCAACAAACAAGCAAAAACAGACAAAAGAGTTCCTGACTTTCATCCACATGCAAATAAAAGAAATGCAGTAAAAAAAGAATAATGAAGACACGAAAGGCCAAATTAAGAAAGGTCAACTGGAGAATAGCTAACAAATATTGTGTAACATAAAGGAAATAACATATAAATATGTCTGAAAAGAAAAAAATGATGGAGAAGAAAATGTTTCTGACCCTCCCCCCACCAACAGATGGGGAAGAAAATCTGTTCATTGCTGATGCCAAAAGACAAAGACTCCTACTGAATATTTCATTTTCCCCCTAAAATAAAGAAGTTGTGTGCACAAGTTGGAATAGGCAATCGCCCCACAAAATAAAGTGAAAATAAATAAAAATATCTATGGTAGCCTTGCCACATCAGGACCTATACAATTCCAACCTGGAATGGGATTTTCTTGTGAATATTATTAATTGATTTCTGTTTCTAGCAATGGCAAGGTAGGTTTATTTGAGCCAACTTCTTTTTTGCACAAAATAGCTATAAATTATGGATAAAATGCAAAAAATGAAATGCTTTTGAGAAAGTAGTGAAAATCTGGCAAGACAGTGAAGAATTTCCAGGGTAAACTTGAAAAAAAAGCAGGAGCCCAGAGGCCATTGAAGACCTTTGCTAATCTGAAGAAACTGGAACATTAGTTTTAATAGCCAGGGTGACATGGACAACCCAAGTGGGGAGTCTAAGTGAAGAATCTCCCTATTTTAAACTGAAATCTTAAAGTGGTCATAAGTAAATTGGATTCTGAAAGTATTTTTAGTTGAAATTGATGTTCAATGGATGCCAAAACAAAACTCAGTCTCTCAAGTACTAAATTTAGTCTAGAGTGATCCAGAACAGAGACTTTTGATATTCGGTTTAAGCAAATGTGCATTTTCTTTTGCGGAAGCACCTTTCATATCAAACTCAAATTATTCCTACAAATAAAATTTCAAAGATATTTAGTATCAAACTGGCAAAAACATATAAGGAGAAAGCATGATGCATGAGAATAAGCACAGAAAACAGAAGAGAATCACAAGGATTCTAGATATTGGAATTATTAGTCAAGGGTTCTAAAACCACTATGCTTTCACTGTTTACATAAATAAAAGACAAAAAGCACGAAATAACCCCAAATAACCCAATGAATAAAAGGACAAAGGTACTCAACAGGCATGTCACAGAAGAAGAAATACTAATGGTCAACAAATACATGAAAAACTGTTCAACATCTCTACCAATTAGAGAAATAGAAATTAAAACTACACTGAGATTCCATCTCACTGTAGTCAGAATGGCAATTATCAAGAATAAAAGTAACAGTACATGTTAGCGAGGATGTGGAGAAAAGGGTACACTCATACATTGCTGGTGGGACTGCAATTTGGTGCAAGTACTCTGGAAAGAAATATGGAGAGTCCTTAGAAAACTTGGAATGGAACTACCATTTGACCCAGTTATCGCACTCCTTATATATACCCAAAGGACTTAAAATCAGCATACTACAATGATGCAGCCACATTGATGTTTATAGCAGCTCAATCTCAATTCACCAAGCTACTGACTAAGCTATGGAACTCAAACTTGGTACCCTTCGATAGATGGATAGATAAAGAAAATGTGGTATATATACACAATGGAATATTACTCAACCATAAAGAAGAATGAGTTTATGACTTTTTCCAGTAGATGAATGGAACTGGAGATTATCATGCTAAATGAAATAAGCCAATTCAAAAAAAAACAAAAGCCAAATATTCTCTCTGATATGCAGATGCTAACATACATTAAGAGGGGAGAGAGGGAAGAATAAAGTTCACTGATTAGACAAAGGGGAATGAAGGGAAGGGCAGGGGAATAGGAATAGGAAAAAAAGTAGAATGAATTGAACATAACTTTCTTATGTTCATATATAAATACATGACCAGTGAAACTCCCTATCATGTTCAACCACAAGAATGGGATCCCAATAAGTTACACTCCATGTATGTATATAATATGTCAAAATACACTCTACTCTCATGTATATCTTAAAAGAACAAATGAAAATATAAAGGACAAACTGATCCAGGTGCAGTGTCCACATCTATAATCTCCTGGGGAGGCTAAGGCATGAGGATCACAAATTGAAGATTGGCTTAGGCAATGTAGCTAGACCATGTCTCAAAATAAAAATTAATAAGGTGTAGGTCTGGATGCAGTGGTGCATGCTCATAATCCCAGTGATTTGGGAGGTTAAAGCAAGAGGACCATAAGTTCAAGACCAGTCTCAGCAATTTAGTGAGGTTTTCAGTAACTTAGTGAGAACCTATCCCCAAATTTTAAAAAAGTAAAAAGGGCTAGGGATGTAGCTCAGTGGTAAATTGCCCCTGAATTCAATCCCCATTATAAAAAAAGAAAAAAGATGAACTATCTGTGTAAACAAAAAACCTTATAAAGTGACATCAGACTTGGAAAAGAACCAGTTAGAACTTCTAGAAATGAATAAAGATAGACATAGATATGTATGTGGAAATATTGTGAATTCACAAATTTAATAGATTATTCATAGCTGAAGAGATAATTGGTAAATTTTAAGATAAGTCTGAATGCAGCACAGAGAGAGTAAAGGATAGAAAATACAAAGGTCAGAATGGATAAAATCACAAGACCCAACTATATGCTGCTTAGAAGAAACTCAATTTCTAAGCATGTGAACTGAAAGTAAAGGGATAGAGAATGATATTCCATATAAATAGAATCCAAAGGAATTCAGAAGTATGTATACTTACATAAGATAAAAACAGATTTTAAATGGAAAAGCAGTAAAAGTAGACAATTAAAGTCATGATATAAAAACTAATGGGTCAGCTGGGCATGGTTAGCACATGCCTGTAATCCCAGTGGCTCAGGAGGTTGCGGCAGGAGGTTTGTGAGTTCAAAGTCAGCCTCAGCAAGGGCAAGGCACTAAGCAACTAAGTGAGACCCTGTCTCTAAATAAAATACAAGATAGGGCTGGGGATGTGGCTCAGTGGCCAAGTACCCCTGAGTTCAATCCCCTGTTCCAATAAATAAATAAATAAATAAATAAACAAACAAACTAACTAACTAACGGGTCAATTCAGCAAGAGGAAAAAATACATATATCCATCCAACATTGGAGCACCTAGATGTATAAAGCAAATATTAATAGACCTAAAGGGAGAGACAGATCCCAATAGTATGGGGCATCCCATTCTCAGCAATGGAAATATTACACAGAAAATCACTGAAAAAACAGCAAAGTTAAACTGCACCCTAGAACAAATGGAAAGACACAAAACATTCCATTAAATAGCAGCAGAATATATATTCTTCTCATCATTACTGGAATGTTTTCCAGGAGATATGATATGGTAGGCCACAAAACAAGTCTCAACAAATTTTGAAAAACTGAAATCATATGAAGTATCTTTCTGTCCACAATGCAATAAAACTAGAAATCAGTAACAAGAGAAACTTTAGAAACTATACAAATACCTGGAGATTAAACAATATGCTCCAGAACAACCAATGGCTCAAGGAAGAAACTAAGAAGGAAATTTAAAACTTTCTTGAAACAACTGAAAATGGAAAGACATTATAAAACCTATCAAAACAGAAGCAGTACTAAGTAGTTTATAGCAATCAATGTCTATATGAAAAAAACAGATATCAAATAACCCATCATTATACCTCAAGTAACTAGAAAAACAAGAACAAATAAAATCTCATATTAGGAGAAGAAAAGGAGTAGCAAAGATCAGAGCAGAAATAAATGAAATGAAGTTTTTTTTAAAAAATCCAAAAGATCAATGAAATGAAGAGCTGGTTTTTTGAAAATATAACCAAAATTAACAAACTCTTAGCTAGACTAACAATGAATAAATGGAAGATTCAAATAAATAGAATCAGAGATGAAAAAGGAGACCTTACAACTGATATCACAGAAATACAATGACTCCTTAGAGACTATTATGAATAAGTATATTTCAACAAATTTGGTAACTGAGAAGAAATGGACAAATTCCTCGATATATACATCTTACCAAGATTGAATCATAAAGAAATAGAAAACCTGAATAGACCAATAATGTAATGGAAGTACTGAGATTGAAACAGTAATAAAAGTCTTCTATCAAAGAAAATCCCAGGACCAGATGGCTTCACTGGTGAGTTCTCCCAATAGTTCAAATCTAACACCAATCCTTCCAAACTCATTCTATAAGGCAGCATTACCCTGATACCAAAACTAGACGATGATACAACAAACAAAGCTGTATACCAATATTGCTGATAAGCATAAATGCAACAATCCTCAGCAAAATATTAAAAAGATTATTTACCCAGGGATGTAGGGGTGGTTCAACATATGCAAATCAATAAACATGGTATAACATATCAACTGAATTAAGGGCAAAAATCATACAATCATTTCAGTAGATGCACAAAAAGAATTTGATAAAATTCAACATCTCTTAATGATAAAAATTCTCAACCAGTACAGAGGGAACACATCTCAACATAATAAAAACCATATAAACAAGCCAACAGATGACATTATACTACATGGGAAAAACAAAGCTTTTCTCTCTGAAAATAGGAACAAGGCAAAGATACTCATTTTTATTACTTTTATTCAAAGTACTAGAAGTACCAGTCAGAAAAATTGGGAAAAGGAAAAAATAAAGGATATCCAAATTCAAAAGAGGTAAGTCAAATTGTCATTATTTATAAATGACATGAACTTACATTCAGATAACTCTAAAGACTCCACCTAAAACTTTTGGAACTAATAAATTCAGCAAAGTCAAAGGATACAAGAATCCACACTGAAAAATCAGTAGTGTTTCTATGTGCCAACAGTGAATTGTCTGAAAAAGAAATTAAAAAGCAACCCTTATCAAAACATCAATGTATAGAACTACAAATTCACATTTCAGATAACTATGAAAAAAATCCTAAAATTTGTGTGGCGTTCCAAAAATCCCCAAATAGGCAAAACTATCTCGACCAAAAAGAACAAGGCAGGAGGCATTTCGCAACATGACTTCAAAGCATAAAAAGCTATAGTTATCAAAACAGTATTGCACCGATATAAAAACAGACACAAAAACCAATGGAACAGAACAGAAAGCCCTGAAATAAATTCTTCCATGTATATAGTCAATGGATTTTCAACTATGTTGTGTTAAGTGCATGCATTAGGGAAAGGACATTCTTTTTAGTAAATGGTGCTTGGAAAAATGCATATTCACATGCAGAAGAAAGAAACTAGACTCGTATCTCTCACCAGTTACAAAATAAACTCAAAATGAAATAAACATTTAAATATAAAACATGAAACTATGAAACTACTAGAAGACAACACAGGGGAAATGCTTTAGGACATTGGAATGGTCAACAATTTTTTTTGGCCATGACCCCCCAAATTACAGGAAACAAAATTAAAAAATGGACAAATGGGATTACATCAAACTAAAACGCTTCTGTTCAACAAAGGAAACAATGAACAAAGTGCAGAAATGAACGATCTAGAGATTGTGGGGTGGATATTTGTAAACTATGTATCTGACAAGGTGTTAACATCCATATAAGGAACTCCAAGAACTCAATAACAAAAAAAAAATCAAATAATCTGCTTATCAAATCGGCAAAAAGGAGCTAGGATTGTGGCTCAGTGGTAGAGCACTTGCCTGGCGTGTGTGAGACACTGGGTTGGATTCTTATCACCGCATAAAATGAATAAAATAAAATAAATGTATTGTGTCCATCTACAACTAAAACAAATTTGAAAATCAGCAAAAGATCTAAAAAGACTTTTATCAAAAGAAAACATAAATGGCCAAAAAGTACAAGAAAAAAAAACCCAAACATCACTAATCATTAGGGACATGCAAATTAAAGCCCCAATGAAATAACACCTCACACTAGTAAGAATGGCAATCATCAAAAAGACTCAAGAAAACAAGTGCTTGTAAGAATATAGAAAAAAGGGAATCCTTGCACACTGTTAGTGGGAATGTAAATTAGAATACTCACTGCAGAAAATTGTACAGGGATTCCTCAAAAAAATTAAAAACAGAACTACTATATGTTCCAACAATTCCACTACTAGGTATGTATTCAAAGGAAATGAAATTGGTATATAGAAAAGACATCTGCATTGCCATGTGCATTGCAGCATTATTCATGATAGCCAAGAAATGGAATTAACCTATGTGTCCACCAACTGATGAATGGATACAGAAAATATAGTATATATACAAAATGGAATACCATTCAGTCATCAAAAAGATGGCTGTCATTTATGATAACATGTATGAAATTGGATATCATTGTGTTAAGGGAAATAAGGCAGGCACAGAAAGACAAGTACCACATGATCTCACTCATGTGGGATATACAGAAGTTGATCACATAGAAGTTGAATGTAAAATAGTGGTTACCAGGGGCTGAGGAGATTAGGAAGGAACAGATGGATATTTTGGGTAAATGGGTACTAAGGTATAGTTAGAAGAAAGATATTCTGGTGTTCTATTGCACAGTAGAGTGTCTATGGTAATAATGTACTGTAGATTTCAAAAGAGCTAGAAGAAAGGACTTAGAATGTTTTCATCACAAAGAAATGATAAGTGTTTGAAGAGATAGATATGCTTATCCTGAACATTACAGCAATGTATACATATATTGAAACACCACATGGAACCTCATAAATACGTATAATTTTTATGTGTCAGTTAAAAAAAGAGAGAGAGACATTGAGAGACGAGTTAAAGCATCCAACACGTAATTTAATTAGAACCCAAAAAAAGATAACAGGAAAAGAATACAGTGGCTATGAATTTTCTAGAACTGATGAAATATTTTAACCCACAATTCTAAAAGCTGTCCCCACATTTCAATTGAGATAAAAAGCAATTTCCATGTATACCTAACAGAATGAAAAAACGGCACAGCAAAGACAAAATAAAAGTAATATATAAGCCCAGGAAAAGACAGATGGCAATTGAAGAGGCATTTAGGCAGCTGGACCCTTACCAGCAGCAATGGAGAGCAGAAGGAAAAGAATTAATATTTTCAGTGTATTGAAAGAAAGTAACTAAAGACCAGAATTATATATTTTTGAAGAATGATGGGAAAATGAGACTATTTTCATATTAAGAAATTAATAAAGTTTTCCATTAGGAAAAATATAAAGTATGAATACTGTACTTCAATGGAATGAAAATAATCCCAGATGGAAAATATGAAATGTAAAAAGGAAAGAAGAGCAAAGAAAATGGCAAGTATATGAGTAAATCTAAAAGAAAGTTGAGTTGGGCTGCTGATATAGCTTAGTAATAGAGCAACTGCCTAGTGTGAATTAGGTTTGAGTCCCTGCCCCATAAAAAAAAGCTGAATGTATTACATAATGATATCTTGAAAGCTTATAAAAAACAATTAAAATACATTATATAAGTCAAAGCTCCTGGAATTAATGAGTTTTATAAGGTTATAGGATATAAGGATAACACACAAAAAGATTGTATTTCTATATACAAGTAATGAACTATTGAACCCTCTCTGTTTTTTAAAAGTCTATCATTTGAGGGGCTGGGATTGTGGCTCATTGGTAGAGCACTCGCCTAGCATGTTTGAGGCACTGGGTTTGATTCTCAGCACCACATATATATAAATAGAATAAAGGTCCATTGCCAACTAAAAAAATATTTTAAAAAAGCCTATCATTTGAAATAGTTATAATACAAGTGAAATGCTTATAAATTTACAAAATATTTGCAGTATCTGTGTTCTTAAAACTATAAAGTGATAATGACAAAAATCAAGGTAGGGCTAAATTAATAGAAAAATATACCACTATCAAGGGCCAGAAGATGTAATATTAAGATATCAATTTGATTTACAGACTTTAACACAATCACAATAAAATTTCTAGTCAAAATTTCTGTAGACATATAAAGTGATGTAATACATTCAGCTTTTTATGTGGTACAGGGATTCAAACCTAATTCATACTAGGCAAGAACCTAGAATAGGCAAAACAATTTTGAAAAGGAAAATATAGTTGTGGGATTCACACTACCCAATTTCAAGATTTACTCTAAAGCTACAGTAATCAAATCAATGTGATATTGACAAAAACAATGACACATAGATCAATAGAACAGAATAGAGTTCAGAAATAGACCTACTAATCAAATCAATGTGATATTGACAAAAACAATGACACATAGATCAATAGAACAGAATAGAGTTCAGAAATAGACCTACTCAAGAACGGTCAATTGATGCAAAATAATTAAGTGGAGAAAAAAGTCTGAACATCAAATGGTGCTAAAATAATTGGACGTCACAGGCATAAAAGGGAACCCTGTCCTGTATCTTACACTTGATACAAAAATTAACCTCAGATAAACGAGTGTTCATGGCTTATTGCACAGAAAGTTGGCTTAAGAAATGATGATGGCCAGGCATGGTATTATTCAACTTTAATCCCAACTACTCAGGAGGCTGAGGCAGGAGGATCACAAGTTTGAGGCCAGCTTTGTTAACTTAATGAGACCCTGTCTCAAAAGAAGAGACATATATAAATAAAAAGGGTCTGGGGATGTAGCTCAATGGTAGAGCACTTATCTAGCATGCATGAAGCCCTGGATTCAATCCCCAGCAACACACACACACATATACATACACAGGTAAAAGGAAAAGGAAAATGCACCGCATTTTTTTTAAATCTAAAAGAAAGGATTTTCAAGGTCTTTCCCACAAAAAATGATAAATGTTTGAAATGGGTATGTTTCCCTTGATTTCTTTCTTTTTTTTTTTTTGCAAGGCAGGCACTCTACCAACTGAGCTATATCCCCAACATCCCTTGATTTTAATATCATACAATATATACACGCACCTAAACATCACATGGTATTCTACACATATGCACTGTTTTTCTGACAACTAAAATGTAAAAATTAATAAAAATGGATCATAAATTTAGTATACAGAACTTTTAGATGAAATACTGAAAGATTTTGTGACCTTGGGTTAGATGAATTCTTAGATGCAAAACGAAAGGGTGATTCATAAAATAAAAATTCGTAAGATTTTGTAAAAGTTAAATGCTTTTTCCATGTAAGACTGTTAAGAGAATGAAAAGACAAACTTCAGATTGGAGAAAATATTTGCAAATCAGATATCCAACAAAAATCATATCCAGAACAAGCAATGAACTTGCAAAATTCAACAATTCAACAATATGAACACATCCCCTTGAAAATGGGCAAAATGTTTGAAGTGACACCTCCCTAAAGAAACTATGCAGATGAAAAATACATATATAACATGAGAATAATCATTAGTTAGGGAAATGCAGATTTAAACCACAATAAGGGCTGGGGAAATGACTCAGTGGTAGAGTGCTTGCTTGGCACATGCAAACAGAAAAACAGAATGAGATACCGCCACAACTACTAAAATGGCTAAAATAAAAAATATTGACATACAAAGAAATGACACAGATTCAGAGCAACTGACATGCATAATGAAAACAGTTTTTCCTTTTCTTATCAAGTTACAAACACACTTATGTGTCACAGTAATCCCACTCTTAAGTATTTACTATTTACTCTAGAGAAACAAAAACTTACCTTTCCACACAGGACCTGTACATGAATGCATTAGCAGCTTTATTTACAATAGCACCAAATTGGGAACAACCCAAATAGTCTTCAATAGGAGTGGTTAAACTGTGGTATATCCATAAAATGAAATGCTACTCAGCAATAAAAATGAGCTAATTATAGATACATGCAACTACACGGGTGAATATCAAACACATATTTTCTAAGTGAAGGAAACCAGACTAAAAATTTACATATAGTATAATTTCATTTCTATGACATTATGGAAGATATAATCATGAGGATGGAGGACAGGTAAGTGGGCTACCAAGGATTAGAAAAGGAGGAATATTTTACTATGAAGAGGCAAGATGATATTTTGGGATAAGGGAGCTACACATGCTGTATCCTGGTTGTAACCCTATGCAGTTGTCAAAACTTAGAAATCTGCATGCCAAAAAAGTGTATTTTGCTGTGCTTAAATAAATATAAGCAAAGAGTAATTCTATAAATGCTACATGCACCCCAGAAATAAAGTTTAGCATTATTAGATACCGAGGAGGGCATGATCTTCTAATTCATTCCTTAGAAACCTGTATTTGCTTTTTTAAGACAAAAATTTACTGCATTCTTTTTTTAATACCAGTTAATCTATACCAGAAGCAAATGAATCATTTCAGAAGCATTTTTCTCAGGAAGTCCTAAGTATGAAGGCATGAATCACAATTGTCAGGATAACTGGTAGATCCCTCCACAGTATCTCTCACATTTTATCAGAAAATCTATAGGACTATAGCATTTGAAAGACATTGGTAAGCCCCCTTATTGAGTTTCGTAAATGAATGGGCCACTTGAAGAAAATGCTAGTGCTTGTGCTATCATACATATAACTGAAAAGCTAACTACATATAAAGTCTGTTGAATTTGCTCATCATAGAGAATTTGCTTTAAGAGTATCATGTAGTCTTTTAGAATTGACATCAATTCTCCAAGTCATTTTAGAACTATCAATAAAGATTGATATCCTCATAGAAACCACACAATTCATAGGCACAGCATACACATGCCAACAATACTCGCACAGTTTCACCAACACATGTAGGGTAGAAACAAAAGCCCCTGTCAAGCCCTGGTCAAACTTCATATTTTTGAGCAAAGCAAATGGCTGATATTGTTTAAAACCCCTACATGTTGGGTGATTTGTTACATGGCAATAGATAACTTGTGAGGGCAGAATCAAAAGATGTTGAAATGATTTTATCTATTCTCCATTTGATATTCTATCTTCTTCATACTGCCATTCCACAGACTCTTCCATACTCCACAATTCACTTTACACAAACACGTACACATCAAAAAATAGCCTGATTATAGTTCCAGAATAGCATAGGGGAGACATAGGTGGAGGGAATATTAGGTAGAGAGAAAGGGAGAGAATTAAATCATGAGTATGATGACCTTTTATCAGTAGTAAATGCAAGAAACCACTTCCAGTATTTGGGTCAAGAAGTTTAGTGAAGCCGGGCGCGGTGGCGCATGCCTGTAATCCCAGCACTTGGGAGGCTGAGGCAGGAGGATCATGAGTTCAAAGCCAGCCTCAGCAACTTAGCGAGGCCCTAAGCAACTCAGTGAGACCCTGTCTCTAAATAAAAATGCAAAATAGGGCTGGGGATGTGGCTCGGTGGCCGAGTGCCCCTGGGTTCAATCCCCAGTACCAAAAAAAAAAAAAGAAGTTTAGTGAGTGGCAGTTCAGGGAAGGCATGTCCAGAGGTAGATCTTCAGGAAAGAATATGAGGAATGAACACTTAAGTGGATTTCAAAGTTGGTGGTGCCAATTTCGAGGTGCCACTGCCAGAAAATGCACTTGTTTTGCTAAAGTTGATGGGCTTCTAGGTGGATTTTGTGGTGAAGGTAGCAAATTCAAGCATTTGACAACAAACTTTCAGAGTGAAGAAAAATCCTCTACTCTAAAATTTAATTTGCCTCAAATAACAAGGGATGATTTCTCATGGCAGGGAGTAAAGCGTGAGAATATTTATCAATTAAGGATAGTCCAAAATGGGGAAATTTGACAGGGTAAAAGAAGCTTACCTTGGAGCATTGACCAGGATCAGAAATTGGTGTTTAAAAGTCCTTGGAGCTGAAGGCATAGTCCTGTTTTTCCTTTCATCATATAATATTCATTAAGTTACTATGTATAATAATTCTGTCAATAAGTATTTATTGAATATATATTATGTGCTAGGTACCAGAAATGTGATGGTGAGCAAAGCAAATATGATCCCTGACCTTATGGAGCTTATATGTTAGTTGAGGTGAAATAGAGAGTAATTAAATAGTGGCACAAATGTTTCAGTAGAAATAATGAAAAATTTAATCAAGTACAGAGTTATATAAAAGGGTGAATCAGGAAGCCAAACCTATAGCTTCTGCTCTCTGGTTTTTCTTCTTCCTTCAAACTTATTCACATCCTGCAAGAATACTTTGACAGACCCCTAACTTTACTACTTGACTTTTTGAGCACTTATGATTTAATTTATTTATGTACATAAAACTTCGAAGGAACTGTTAAGGTGGGTAAATAACAAATACACAAACTCAAAGGTCTTTAAAATTTCACCCAAATCTCTGTCATCAGGCTTCATTCAGGTGCTGTGGGTGTGGATAAATCAAAGGAAACAAATGATGCAACCTCTGCCTTCAAGGAACTCAAACTTAACTGGTGAAACAAAGGTAATCCACATGGCATGAAATCCTTCCATGAGATATACCACACCATCATTAAATCCTAGATTGAGCTGAATTGGCCTTAGATGATGGAGAAACTCAGGGAAGCTCTGATGAACCAACCAACCTGGTGTCATCAAAGGAGGCTATACGCAGAAGGTAGGTTTGGAGAAAGGTGTTATTGCTCATGTCTGGCTAGAGTGTGGGAAATACAAAAAGGAACATTCCAGGCTTGGGAAGGAATACCATTCTAGATTCAGAGGTGGAATGAATGCAAGTAATAGAAGTAAAGAAGTTCCATTACCTTCATAAAACTTTATTAGGGGTGGGGTTGTGGCTCAGTGGAAGAGCACTTGCCTAGCATATGTGTGAGGCACTGGGTTCAATTCTCAGCACCACATGTAAATAAATAAAATAAAGATCCATTGACAACTAATAAAAATATTTTTTAAAAACTTTATTTTATCAATGTTTAAGGGTGACATTGGATGATTTCATATCGGAGTCGTTAATAAGTATGACCAAAATGGGGATGATGGGAGGGGTATAGGACTTGTATGGGAGGTGAAGCTATTTGACATATCATTTTTATGCATGAACATTTAAATATGAACACAAGCTCAATGTAAGTTCTTATCCTATTTATTCTACTGTTAGATTGGATAGTATGTAATTGCTGATATTCAATAATTTCAACCCAGGTTAATTACAACCTACTAGTGGATCATTAAGCATTTGTAATTGATAACCACATTCATCATCTCTAGGCAGTTCTTCACTCACTGGAATTTTGAAATCTAGTGATTATTAAGGCTATTTTGCTGTTTATAGTTGTCTGGTGCTGTGATAGGCCACATAGATACTTCAGAAGAAATCCTCCCCACCCTCTCTGGAAAGCGTCTGGGGACTTCACTGATAGATAGTCCTCAACTGTTGGTCATTTTCAGACACTGACTTCAAAGACCACTTTCCCTAAGGTCACGGCTTCTTCCTAGGGAAGACCACATCTATAACAGATTCAAGAGGGGGAATGTAGGTCTGACAATCTCACTTCAATTCAAGATAAATCCAAAGAATCGTCCAAGCTTTAGAACTCCCTGCAGGGGCAGCTGAGATCTCCCTGACTTCACAACACAGCTTAACTTTGCTCTCCTCCCAGTCTTCTTTTTGTTCTCTCCCACAGGTGTTGAACCCTAACAAGTCTCCTGGACTGTAAACTCTATCTTGGAGTCTGCTTCCTAGGGCACCCAATCTACAACAGTTACTGCCAAATCTGAGAAAGCAAATATGAGAGTAGATTAGGAATTGGATCATCTGCCACCCAACTGGCATTGAGAATCCCAACACTGTGGTGGATGGAACATAGCCTTTGGCATAAGGTAGCAGTACTATTGTTAAAATATTCACTGTTGATGAAATGGGATAGTATATCCATGGAAAGAAATGCCCCAACTGATGCTATGATTCAGAAATTTAAGAAATGTGGAGAAAGGAACTCTGAAGGAGATGAACTATCAAGCAAGTATGAAAACCAGAAAGTCCTATTATGCTTCTGCAGAGTCCTATTTATCTTCTCCAGATGGAGGATAAAGAAGAGTAGAGACCAGGCCCTGGACTTTAAGAAAATTCCAAAGAAGATAAACTTTTAAATTAGCCACATCTGTTATGTCAAGTTCATGACCTTGGCTGGGAAAGAATAGGACCCTGACACAGGGAAGGGGACAATTAGGTTGATATGCTCAACATCATAAATCCTCAGAGTTCCTTAAAGCCTCTGAGCCCAATTCCCTGTAAAAATAAAAAAAGGTTAGATCTCTCCAATTGCTTGAAGATGATGTGCAGGCTTTTCCCACATAAGACAACATAGGTCCCCACCCACTCATGATCTATCCTTATCACCCTTCTGGTCATTAGACCAATAACTGGTTAAGACACACCATAGCCTGACCAAGGAGATGCTGGCCTTATAAGGGATGAAAGGAACTCTACTTCAAAGGAGTGAGCTGCAGTTCTTAGTCAACATCTACTGGCATGAGTTAGATAAGGGAGGTTTATTGATTTGGGAACAGTCCTCTAGGAAATAAGATTTAAACTCCTTAGCAAAGGCTCCAAGAAAAGTCTTAAGGATGGATCCTTTTCCAAACATGGAAAAAGCAATGGTCCATCTTTAGTTAGAAATGCCAAAATTGCTGTGGCAGATAGTGGAAAACTGTGTAGCAGAAGACAGAATGCTAGAGTGAATATATGACATAAATGTATATAAATATGAAATGTGTAATATATGATTATAAAACATTCTGGAGGGCTGTATTTATTTGGGGGACTAAGAATACACAGTTTATCAAGGAAATAAAAAATGTGATGATGAGAGGAGACTAATGCTACAAAAATTATTTTATGGTTGCAAAACATCTGATGGGCAATGGTGATAAGGCATGCTATTACAAGTTTGGCTTCACTGGTATAAATGGGAATGAGAGCATCCTTATACTTTAGTAGTCAGGTGTTAGTGCTATAACCATAAGAAGTCAGGTCAATGTAATTATAGTAATGGGCTACAAGTTCAGAGTAAGACATGAGGACCTGGCTTTCAAAGAGCAAAGGAGGGAAAAAAAAGAGCAAAGGAGGGCTGTGGTTGTGGCTCAGTGGTAGAGCACTTGCCTAGCATGTGTGAGGCACTGGGTTTGATTCTCAGCACCACATAAAAATAAATAAAATAAAAGTCCACTGACAACTAAAAAATTATAAAAAAAACAGCAACAGAGATATTTAACATGGTATGACATCATTAGAGGAAAAACTAAGTCCATAAAATCAAATGATCAGGTGGATGAGCACAGTCACCCCAATAAAAATCCCTATTTATTTCATAGCTACTGGATTTGAGTCAGTTTTTGGAACCAGAACCTACTGACTGAAGGAAAGACAAGTCACTAGGAGGAAGTAACCTTCAACTCTATGGTAAGTCCAGTCATGATTCCCCTAGTCCATGCTTACAGGGATCTACAGTTATTCACTTAGGTAACTGTACAGAAATCGGTGATATCCAAACATTTTGAAGATTGCTAGGCGCAGGATCCACACTGACACTGACACCTGAATACCTGAATCATCCTTATGGACTCTCTGTTAGAGTGGGAATAAGTGTGTGGGGAGGTTATAAATACACTCATGGTCTAGACCTGAATCACAGTGGTTTTCACTAGGTCTACAGACCACCCAGTAGTCATTTCCTTAGCCCCAAACATATTGAAATGGACTTCATGAATAGGTGGTATATCCACCAGGCTGAGAGCTATCATGGTGGGAAAGGCCAAGTGGAACCCTCTAAAACTGATATCTAATCTTGAAGAGAGTGGCAGAAATTAATGCCACCCTCAAAGACTTAAAAGATGTAGGGGTGATGGTTACCATCATGTCTTCATTTAAGTCAATCATTGTAAAACCTATACAGATCCTACAAGATCCTACAAAGAGGATTATTGAAAACTCAACCAAATTGTAACCCCTATTTCAACTGCTTATGCCTGGTGTAGTCTTTGGTAGATCAAATGAACATGATCTCAGGTACATTGTATGTAGCTATTGATCTGGACAATACATTCTTTTCCATTGCTATTAGAAAAAATTTATACTCACTTGGAACATAAAAATTTGTAGTCTTGACACAGGGATACATTAATTCTCCTGTCTTCCATCCTAAAATAGTTCAAATAGACCTATATCAGTTATGGCTCCACAGAACATCAGGAATCCACTCTATCAATGATATGCCAATCTGACTGGTTAAGTAAAAAGTGCTGAGAACATTTCCACTGTTTAGATACATGCACTTCAGAAAGTGAAGATAAACCATATTCAAAGGAGAATGAAGGGAAGAGAGGGAGGATAGGAATAGGAAGGATAGTGAAATGAATCAAATAACTTTCCTATGTACATATATGAATATACCATTGTGAATCTCACCATCATGAAAATCCACAAGACTGAATCCTAATTAGAATAAGATACATTCCATGGTTGTTTAAATATATCAAATTAGATTCTACTGTCATGTATAACTTAAAAAATTTTAAAAAGGAAAGAAAAAATATTTTAAGGGGCTGCCACACAATCAACAACGACAATAAAAAAATTAGGATCTCAGTGGTCAAAGGTATGCCAGAACATCCCCCTCAAGAATAAAATTTTTTTTTTTTTGCCTATTGCCCCTATCACCACAAAGGATGGTATTGGGTTCTGGAGGCACCTGGAATAGTGCCTCACATTGGACTAATGCTATGACCCATGTGTTGGGTGCACTAATGCTTGCTGGCTTTAATGGGGTTCAGAGCAGAGCTTGATAGCAGGTCCAGGCTATGATGCAAGCAGTCCTGCTATTTGGGCCATATGACCTGGCAGATGCTATGGCATTAGATGTATCAGTAGTAGGAAAAATTGTATGGAATTCATCTCTAGTCAAAGAGCCACAATACAGACCTCTAGGCTTCTGGAGAAAAAAATGACATATATGATTTTCATAAAATGATTTGTGGGGTTGAGGGTATAGCTCACTGGTAGAAAGCACATGCTTAGCATGTGTAAGACCCTAGGTTCAATCCTCAGTGCGCGCACACACACACACACACACACACACAAGCAAAAACAAAAAACAAAACAAACAAAAATTCCGAATTCCTGGCATCCTCTGGTAGAGATGGAGTACCTGATCACTGCATCACTAAGGGATCACAAAGCCTGACTAGCTCATTTGGAATATTACCTGTCTTCCCCAATTGTCTTTTGCAAACCATTCTCAGTGATCCCTACTCATGTACTGGATGAGATATTTTGTATCTACTTTTCAAGCTTTCCTCAGACCTACAATTCCTGACTGTTGTGCTGTCAGAGCAGTGGTATGCTGATAAATGTTTAACCTTTAAATGTTTAGCCTTTCCAAAACAAAAAGCTATGATTTGTAGCATTTGCCAATTTCCATGGTGCAAATACTCCCACCACAACCAATTTCAAGCTACCAACATAACATCACTGAATGCCGAGTTGGAATGAGATATGTAGTAGCACATGATCACATATCTACCACAGAGATACAATAGATGTTAATGTTGAGAAAATAGGTCACTGAATAATTCAGGGAAATAATTAGGAAGTGATGAGTTTTGGGTATTTGTTATTTGTGTTTTTAATATAGGTCATTTAATTATAAGTTTACAAAATTTGTTTTAATATTTGTCTTCCACAATCATCTCACAGAACTCCTCAAAATGTAAACATTGGCTCTTGGGGCCAGTATGAGTTATTCTGGTACAATGGTGGAAGCTTTTCATCCTGTGTAATTTTTATGAGGTGTGGAAGATTTCCAAGGAAATGTAATTGTTAGTAATTTTGACCTCATATGTTTGTTTTTCAATTCATACTGTAGTGACTGGGCATTTTATTTATCTTGAAGATTTTTCATTAAAACATATCTCTTATAAATATTAATGTGATTCATTGTGACATTTACATATATGCATTGGTCATATCCATCCACCCTCCCTCCTGGCACCCTTCTCAGTCCCTGGTAATCACTATTCTACTTTCAGGTCCATTCTTCAGTGACAGTGATATCTGACTCTCTTTCAATTTTTCCTTTTATTTCAATGAACTGATTCTCAAGACCTAGCCATACTAAATTATAAGTCTTTCAAAGGAAGCAAACAGGAATTTTTTGCATATTGTAAGATAACAATAAATATTCATTAATTCAAACTCATTTTACATACCAAACAAGAATCAGGATCTTTAGATTCCAAATTAATATAATAAGCTGTTGAGATGCACCATATTCTCATTTTAAACAACATTAGAGTTATAAGAGTGATAAAAATGGATGTCATGAATGGACCTAATACCAGTTTTTAAAAATTAATTATTCTAATTTCTGATGCTTCTCCAACTCACTAATACAAAATGCATTAGAACTTAAAATGCAAACTCCTCTTAGCCTTAGAATACTGAAAAGCAACATTAAATCAATTTAAGTAGATTCCTAACAAGGCATGATTACTTTCTTCATTTTACTAATTTCATACATTAATATTCTCAACTGAATTTTATCCCTGGATATATGATACCACCAAAACGATAAATAAGGAACTTTCATCAAGAATGTAACTTTATATTCTCCAAAGTATAACCATTAGAAGAAAATATGAATACACTGATAGTATCTCAACATTCAAGAAGCTATCTAGCTTAATTTAGCGGAGTTCTGGATTAATCATAGTAAATTTTGAGTACGGACCATATAATCTGAATTTTAGAGTAAATATCATCTCTATTGGCAATGTATTGCTTTTCATCTAAACTGTTGAAATAAGATGATTATCTTCAGGAAATATATGTGATAGTTATAATTAGCTAAGTATGTGAGTGTGTGTAGGGGGAGACAAAAAGGGTGAAGCGGGAGAGAGAAATGCATGTGTATGTATGCACACGCACACACACACAAACACACACACACACAGGTATTTAGGTCACAGAGCAAATGTATTTAAGAGATATTTCCCTCTTCTTTCATCCCTCTAGTTTTCATTTTCTGATAGATTTTAAATATCAACAAATTTTCCCAGTAATTAATGTCTACACAGAGAGATTAACATTAACTAATGATATAGGAGGCCTCAGGTCTTTTGTGGTTTGAAGGATTGTCTGGGATTATTACATCTGTTTCAGTTGAAGATTCCACTAATTACCTCATTTCTTCCTAATTGGTGTCTTATAAAAATAAATTAGATACGATGATTAGCAATACTTATTTTTTACTTCTCTTGATATTGGTTTAAGTTCAACAAATGTTATAGTGCATGGATATGTTTTATTTCGTGGTTTTTTCAGACTTGAATTCATTTTATGGCAATATTAAATTTATTAAATAAGTAAAAATATAGCCAAGATATAGGCTATATAAAAAAGAACATCTTAGCCAGTCGTGGTGGCACACACCTGTAATCCCAGCGACTTGGGAGGCTGAGTCAGGAGGATCGCGAGTTCAAAGCCAGCCTCAGCAACTTAGCAAGGCCCTAAGCAACTCAGTGAGACCCTGTCTCTAAATAAAATACAAAATAGGGCTGGGGATGTGGCTTAGTGGTGGAGTGCCCCTGAGTTCAATCCCTGGTACCAAAAAATAATAATAATAATAAATAAAAAATAAGAACATCTTTTATAAAACCTGTTAAATTAGTACAAAATATCTATGTGTTATATTACTAATAACTTAATAACGTTTAAATATTATTCCCAAAGAGAAGAAAATATAAAAATAAGAGTTTGTAAATTGTGAAACAACACTTAAATTTCTATCAACTACTCAAAATAACTTATATGTTAACATGGGTTTTTGTTGTCAGTGGTGATGATGGTTGTGTTACTAACCTATAGGAAAGTGGAAAAGGAACTGTTTATATACCAAATGAGCAGAATGTATCTCATTAGTTTTCCCACATAAACACCACTCTTGGGTTAGGCACAGATTAAATTAGTTCTTTCATTAAATCATCCTTAGTAGTAACAAGATAGTTTTTCGTCTGTGTTGATGCTGCTGATGGGGCATCGGTGGAGTATAGGTAAAAAATAATCTGAGCTCTGTGGCTCATGTCTCCTTGTCTCTAATGGCTTCTGCTCATAAAAAAATGACTAAATGGAATTTTATTAAGGATTCCATCCTCCAGATCTTCTGAAAATCTACTGAGAGGAAAGTGACCAAGGAGTGGAAGGGAGGCAGGGAGGGAGGGAGTGCTAGGGAGTGATATTAGCCAAATTATATTGTTATATTGTGTGCATGTATGAATATGTAACAAACTCCACCATTATGTACAACTATAATGTACCAATTAAAAATGTGGAGAAATGTGTACCAACAACAACCAAAAAGCATTCTGTCCTCTTTTACAAGGACTTCAGTAACAAGTTCTTATATGGAACTTTGTCATGTGGTCAGACAATTAATAAAAAAATCAGATCATAATAAGAGAACTATAAATTAAAACCAAAACAAGTTACCATTTTCAACCCACTGATTTGTCAAAACTCAACATTGCTATAGATGTGAGCATGGTAATGTGCATTCTTATATGTTGTTGATGAAGAATAAGTAGTACAACTTCCATGAAAATTTGAGAATATCTATCAAAACCATCCAATACATAACCAATCATTACATTCTAAGAATTTTTCCAAAACATACACCACAAGCAAAAATAACATATATTCAAAGTTATTCATCGTGGTTTTATTTATATTAACAAAAGATTAGAAACATCTTAAATATCCACCAGTAGGGAATTGGGCAAAGAATATATGTGTTTGTTTGTATATGTGTGTTTATGTGTGTATATATACATACTACTCTATAAATATATACACATACACATATACATACACACACAACACACACACACACACACATACCCACATATATATATATATACACAGATATGGAAGGATTTCTAAGGCATATCTTTAGGGGAAAAATTAAGGAATACATTGAACAAATTCTGCTGCCATTTTCTGTAAAAGTATATACAGGTATTTATATGTCATTGTATGCATAGGATAGTGCTGGAGGATACCCAAGAAACTCAGGATTGGGCGTCTAGAGGAATGTATTGATAGGGAGGCTTGTTTTTTATTCTAAACTTTCTTTGAAGTTTTATCATTTGCTTGCATTGCCTATACAAACACAAACTAATTTTTTAGAAAGGAACTGTCAATGTCTGTTGAGTCTTGTTTCATTCTTCCCAGAAAGGCCAGGATCTGTGTCTGTATTCTGTCCACCAACTGGTTGTAAAGGCTATCAAGTCCTTCATTAAGATGGAGTATTTTTACAGTGAGGGAATGTTAAGAATAATGAATAAAAACACCGGGAAAGAACTTTTTGATGATTCTTAACTGTTTTAGGTTTTGAACCTTTTGTGAATCTCTTGAGCTGTATGGACTTCATCCCAGAAAAATGTGTGTGCACACAATCCTGCACACAGTATCAGGTTTAGGGACCCTCCTGGTGCCCCTCTGTGAGCTCAAAAACTCTGCTGTCAAACAAAGAACACATTTTTTGAGGGCCATGGCTCTATTTTAGTTCTTAATAACGAGGTATCTGGCAAAGGAGTTTTGTCTTTTTTTTTTTTTTTTTTTTTTTGGTACCAGGGATTGAACTCAGAGGCACTCAACTACTGAGCCATATCCTCAGTCCTATTTTGTATTTTGTTTAGAGACAGGGTCTGAGTTGCTTAGCACCTCGCATTTGCTGAGGCTGGCTTTGAACTTCAAATCCTCCTACCTCAGCCTCCCTAGCCTCTGGGAGGTATGTGCTACTGTGCCCAGCTTATCTTTTCTTCTTATTTAACATTTCTTTATGGGCAGATATAGTGACTACATTCCAGTTGTTACAAAGCTAATGGTCACACAGCCATGACTTCCTTTATTTTTAAAGCTTGGTTAAGAGCTGTGATATCCAGTATCTATTAGTATTTTGATGTCTGTGACTCTACAAAGAAGGTAAAAAGCAAAGGTCAACTCAGTCCAGGGGGAAAATTTGGCCATGACAGCACTGACTTCCAGCCAGGTTACCCTCTTTCCCATACAGTTTTGGATTTCTTATGACACCAAACCATCCTGAAGGTAAAACTTTGGAGATACCATACTGAGCCACAAAGCAGATGGTGAAGAACTCTTACACCTAATGTATGCATAGCTTATTTCACATCCAGAATCTTATCTTCTTCTCCTTGTTCATCTAAGGTCTCTGGAGTCCCCACATCATTTATTTCCAAGAATAAGAATACACAGAAATGGAAAGGATTACTGTAGCAAATTGAGAATTAGCTGAATTAAGATAGCTGTAATACTCACTTATTTTTAAAGAAATAGCTCAAAAGGAACTTACCTCTGATAATGTCTATAAAACTATAGAAGCAACATATAGCTAACTTCAATTCTCATAGGGAGCATAGGAAAGTAAAGCTTCCAAAAGCCACAGCATGCTTCCTATGTGATTTCTGGAAATTTCAATGAAGGTATGAAACCTAGACCTATGTTTACACTGGGTCCTATCCTGCCATGCAAGGTTGCATTTACAGACAAAGATAGCAGTGTCCTGTGAAATGCACCACGATCTGAATCCAGGCCCATGTGGTCCCACTGTTCACCAAACACCCTGGCAAATCTACAAACTATTGTTTTTGAAAGCCATGTAAATGAAATTCCATTAATTTAAAGTCTTTAAGATCAGTAGTTCTCAGATTTTAGTATGCCTCAGGATCATCTGGGTTAGGGATATAGCTCAGCAGTAGGGTGCTTGGCTGGCAAGCACTGAGGCCCTGGGTTTGATTAGCACCACAAACAACAAAACCCTGAAAGTAGATCTAGGGAGGGACTCAAGAATTAGCATTTCTAACAAGGTTCTAGATGCTGCTGGTCTGGAAACCACATACTAAGGACTGCTGGACTACATGATGGAGAGAGAATATCTTACTTTGGAGGGAGCTGTTCTCTGTCTCTCACCTGAAGGTGCAGCTAGATCTCAGAAAAACATTTCCCCCTCTCATCTTCTCTTTCATTTCTGGTAGACATGAGTCTTTATAAGTGACACATCTTATTACTATAGAATTTACTGTGCATAATTCCATTGATTCTACATGCTTATAACAAGTACAAGGTAAACGATTCTCTTTCCCTTTTATTCTGTTTTGAATGCTGAAAATAATCAATTTTATGATAGACTTTTAAATATTTAACAACTTAATTCTTTCCAACACATGTCATTTAAGATTCATTTATTAATTTTGTGTGTGTGTGTGTGTGTGTGTGTGTGTAACACAAAAAAAATCATACTTTTCTGTTGCTAACAAAGTTTGGGAGGAAGGATGAGCAGCTAAGTCTTAAAACTTGAGCACAAATGAATGAGTCTAATTTATTTAATCTAGAAAGCAATTATTTAGAGCTTTAAGCAATTTGGCATCTGGGTGTGCAGAAGGGGGTGTGGGTGGGACTAACATGTTTTTGCCAAAACTGAATTTTTGCCTAGTGTTTTTGGAATTTCAAGAATCTAATTAAGGCATTTGGTAAATTTGCTTTAAATCACCATAGAGCTAATAAACTAGAGACACTGCAGTGTCTGTCAGCTCAGATTTAATTTAGATGCTCTGAGCCCCTTCAAACTAGATCAAGACTACAGAAAAGTGCCAAATAAATGACACCATTCAAATACCCTGCAGGTGTCTGCTGACATCCATGTTCCCACCATAGTTGCTTGGGCCAAGCCATGATGGCTGGTTCACTGCACTCATCCCCATCTTGCTCAGGAACCCATGGCACTCCCTCCCACTAGTAATAGCAGATATAGAAACATTACAGACTCAATTCACTTTTATTCCCATTTCCAGCTACAGGAGTCTTTAGCCCCTTGCTGCCATAGAGGTGCATTTTCCATACCACTTATTTCATAGTTTCCCCATTCCTTCAGTTGAGGCCTCTATGAAGCTCAACCTTTGTTGCCAAGTTTAAGGGAATTTAGGTTCAAGGAGTGGGATGTGGACACATTGGGGAAATTCAGAACTAAGGGTAACATGTGGTACTACTGCTTCTACATTGTGGGTTAAGTTAATTTTTGCTGTCCTAAACACTATCTTTTTCTCTTTTCTTCTAGGGAAAATTACACTCTAATTTCCAAATACCTTATTTTAAAATTATCTTTTGGAATATGATTTATTACTCACAGAGACCTAATACCCTTTTAGTTTTCCTTTTTAAGAATTTGTTCTTTCATTCTCACCTTGCTTCATACATACATCTGTTTGTTAAGGATCATTGGTAAGTTGTGGACTCCTAATATTTAACAATAATTACTGAATTATCATCAAAATGTTTCCCTTGCTTTCCTAATTAGATCAATATCTCAGTTGGCATTTCTAGAACTGCCATATCAACAGTCTTAGCTTAAGAGGCTTGTTTATGCTTTTATTTAAACAATAAAAAGATAATCTGAAAAATAGCAAAATAGAAATGTATGCATGGGGGTGTTCTTCTTGGCCTGGAACTGCAACTTAAACTGCTCATCTTAGGCAGTTCACCCCAAATCCTCAATGAGCTGGACTGGATAAAGATTTTGAACTTCAAGTGCATGCTCAAGAACACTTAAACATGTGCCATTTCATGAATGGCCTATAAGCTAAATGTGAAAAACCTCTGGAGCTTTGAAGAGAATTTGAGGTTTAGACATGTTTGATGAAATGGGAATGGAGGAAATCAATAGAATTCACAAGGAACAGCAATCATAACCCTTAAAACTATATATTGGGGACTGGGAATGTACGTCAGTTGTAGAGTGCCTGCCTAGCATGTGTGAGGCCCTGGATTCAATCCCCAGCACTACCAGAAAATAAAAGGCCATATCACAATGGGTGGGATGAAGTTGAGCAATTTGAGCCACATCCCCAGCCCTATTTTGTATTTTATTTAGAGACAGGATCTCACTGAGTTGCTTAGGGCCTCGCTAAGTTGCTGAGGCTGGCTTTGAACTTGCGATCCTCCTGCCTCAGCCTCCCAAGTGCTGGGATTACAGGCGTGCTCCACCGCTCCCAGTTTAGCACAAAGTTCTTAGTGTCAGAGGTGTTATGCCTTTAGGAATAATGTAAAGCTAAGTTTGAATGCCACCTGATCCATCCTCCCACCCCTTCCTCTTCTACCACCTCACTCCTTCTTGAGCAACTGTTGTTCTAAGAAAGAGAAGAAAATGTTAAAAGAGGAGCCCTAAATGTCTTAAGCAGGACACTAAATGCACTAAATATATAGAGAGAGGAAAATGCACTAAATATATAGAGAGAGAAAAAAAGAGAAATTGGAACTGTATAAAAATTAAGGATTTTTGTACATTAAAAACTACCATTAGGAGCATGAAAGGCAAGTCACAGCTTGGGAGATGATACTTACAACACATTCATCCAACAAAAGATTCCTGTTAAGATTATATAAAGAGGGCTGGAGATATAGCTCAGTTGGTAGAGTGCCTGTCTCACACGCACAAGGCCCTGGGTTCTAATCCCCAGCATCGCAAAAAAAAAAAATTCAAAACTTTAAAATGGGCTGGAGTTGTGGCTCAGTGGTAGAGAGCCTGCCTAGCATGCATGAGGCACTGGGTTTGATTCTCAGCACCACATATAAGTAAATGAATAAAATAAAAGTCTAGCAACATCTAAAAAATATTTTTTTAAAAAAAGATCATATAAAGAATTTCTATACATTTTTATGGAAAGGACAGTCAATTCAATAGAGATATAAGTAAAAGACTTGAATAGACACTTTATGAAAGAGGATAATTAAAGGGAAAATAGACATCAAAAAGAGATCAGGTTCCTTAGCTATCAGAGAAAATCAAAATGATATTGCAATGTAATTCTCTATACACTAATCAGAATGACTAAAATGAAAACAAAAATTTAAATTTTTGTGGCATCACAAGTATATGTGTATATATATTACTCAGCCATAAAGAAGAATAAAATTATAGCATTTGCAGGTAAATGGATGATGTTGGAGACTGTCATGCTAAGTGAGATTAGCCAATTCCCAAAATCCAAGGGACGAATGGTCTCTCTGATAAGTGAATGATGATGCATAATGTGGGGGGGGGGAGAAGGGTGGCAAGAATGGAGGAAGGATAGATAGCATAGAGGGAAGGGAGGGGTGGCGTCAGGGTGGGGGGGTAAGAATAATAACAGTATGTGTGACAGACATCATTGCCCTGTGTACATGTATGAATGCACAGATGGTGTGACTCTACTTTGTGTACAACCAGAGAAACAATAGCTGTACTCCATTTGTGTTCAATGAATCAAAATTGAATAAATTAAAAAAAAACAAGTATATGTGGTACCTAGAACTTTCATTGTTCGTAAAAGTATGAATTTTAACATTTGTAAAATTCTTTGGCCATATCTACTAAAGCTGAATATATAACTGCACTGTGGTAGAGTGATTTTACTCCTAGATATATACTTGACAAAAATGCACACATATATTCACTCAAAGATTTATTCAAGAATGTTCATAATAGTATACTCATAATAGCCTGTTATGGTTGGAATCTAGAAATATTTCCCCCATAATTTATGTTTTAGAGGCATAGTCCCTGATATGGAAAGGTTCAGAGGTGGGCTTTTAGGCTATGATGAAATCTGTACAGCCTCATTAGTGGATTAATCCTTTTGATGGATTAATAATTTGAATGGAATACTAGGTGGCAATTATAGGCAGGTGTGGTGTGACTTTGGGGATTATATCTTGTCCCTGGCTCCTTGCTTAGTCTCTCTGCTCTCTGGTTGCCATGAGCTGAGAAATATTCTCCCACCATGCCCATCTGCCATGATGTTCTACATTGCTCAGGGCAATGGAGTTGGTCGACCATGGACTGAGACCTCTGAATCCATGAGCAAAATAAACTTTTCTTCTTTTAAGCTATTCTGGTCATGGTGATGAAAGCTGACTAACATATAGCAAAAACTAGAAAATATCTCTGATGGTCACAGGGTACCCATATATTTAGTTAAACATTATTCTGGGTGCTTCTGTGATGGTATTTTAGATGAAATTAGCATTCAAATTGGTAGAGTGAGTAAAGCAGATGGCCCTCCCCCATGTGTATGGGCCTTATGCAATCAACTGAAAATCTGAATAGAATAAAAAGACAGTCCTCCCCTAAGCAGGAGGGATAATTTTCTGCCTGATAGCAGCTGAACTAGAACATCAGTTATTTTCCCACCTTTAGACTAAAATTGAAACATCAGGTCTTTCTGGGTCATGAGACTGCTAGCCTTCAGATGGAAACTATCCAGTCAGATCTCCTAGGTCTCCAGCTTGGTTCACTCCACAGATATTGGGGCCTGCCAGCCTCCATAATCATATGAGCCAATTCCTTATAATAAATCTTTTGAATATATAACCCATTAAATGGATTAATCCACTGATGAGTTTACAGCAAACACAATCTAATCATTTTCCCTCTGAACCAATCCCACATTTCTTAACACATGAGCTTTTGTGGGGACACTAAAGATCCAAATCATAACATCCTCTGTTTATAGATTAGAAAACAAATATTGGTAAAATGTCTATACTACCCAATTTCTAGATTCAATGGCACTGAATCTGAAAATTTTTATGCCATATCCAAATACCAATGACATTCTTTACAGAACTATAAAAAATCCTAAAATTTATATGAACCCTCAAAAAAACCCTGAATAGCAAAAGACATTTGAGCAAAAAAAGAACAAAGAAGGAGGCACTATACTACCTGGCTTCAAAATGTACTATAAAGTAGCAGCAATCAAAACAACATGGTATTGTATAAAAACAGACATACAGACCAAAGGAACAAAATAGAGAACATAGAAGTAAACCCACACATCTATAGTCAACTGATTTTTGACAAAGATGCTGAGAACATGCATTGGAGAAAGGACAATCTTTTTCAGTAAATGGTGCTTGGACAATTGGACATCTACATGAAGAACAAAACTAGACCCCTATGTCTCACTAGCTACAAAATCAACTCAAAATGCAGTACAGTAAATATTAGCTATAAAACTATGAAATGACTAGAATAAAACATGGTGGAAGTGCTTCAGGACACTGGAATCAAAGATTTTTGACAAGACACCAAAAGCACAGAAACAAAAGCAAAAATAGACAAATAGGATTATATCAAACTAAAAATCTTCTGTGCAGCAAAGGAAACAATGAACAGACTGCAGAGACAATGCTCAGAATGGAAGAAAATATTTGCAAACTATACATCTGACAAGAGGCTGATAACCAGAAAATATAAGGAACTCCAAGGCTCAATAGCCAAAAAAATAACAGTTTAAAATTGGCAATAGATCTAAATAGATATTTCTCAAAAGATCCCTTGAAAATGCTCAACATTACAGATTATCAGGAAATGTAAAAAAAAAAAAAAAACCACACAATGAGGTATCACTTCACCCCAGCAAGAACAGCTTTTATTAAAAAGACTAAAGGTAAGAACTGCTATTAAGGATGTGAAGAAAAGGGAACCCTTACACACTGTTGATGGGAATGTAAATTAATATAGTCATTATGGAGAACAGTATGGAGTTTCCTCAAAAAATTAAAAATAGATATACCATATAATCCAGCATTTCTGCTACTGAGTATATTTTTAAAGAAAAGGAAATCAGTATGTTGAAGAGACATCTGCACTGCCATGTTCACTGCAGAATTATTTACAATAATCAAGAAATGGAAATAACCCAAGGGTCCATCAAATGATGAATAAAGAAAATGTGATACATATACACAACAGAAATACTATTCACCCATCAAAAATGAAATCCTGTCATTTGTGACAAGGATGGAACCAGAGGTCATTGTGTTAAGTGAAATGAAAAAGAACCAAAGTAACGCCATTTTGTTCTGACCTGACTCCATTTTATGCTTGCTTAAAATATTTTCAGCCTCCTGACAGCTGTATCTATTTTGATAGTACAGTAGGACCTTCCCATGTCCCTGACTAACGCCTTGATGTATAACAAAATGACTCTGAAATGTATGATCAAAACAGCTCTCTCATGTAATCAAAATATTGTTCTCAACAGGGTCTTTCTGACCTATAGGTGCCTCAATTATTCTTGTGTTCTTTGTTTTTTGCCTTTATAAACTCTGTGCTTTCAAAATTAGGGTGCTGGGAGTTCTTTCAGGCATTAGCCCACTCACAGACATTTGCCAGGCATGCTCATTAAAGGACCTTTTTTCCCCTTTCAGTTTGGCTCAATATGCATGGTGGTTTGTAATTCTCCTGCACTCCATAACAAAACAAGTCAAGCACAGAAAGACAAGTACCACATGATCTCACTCATATGAGTGAAAAAAAAGTGATCTCATAGAAGTCGAGAGTAGAAGGTTGGTTACCAAGGAGTACAGTAGGGGGAGAGATAAGGTAAAATTGATCAATGGGTACTAAGTTACAGTTAGATAGGACCAACCAATCCTGGTGTACCATTGCACAGTAGGCTGACTTAGGTAATAATAATGTACTGTATACTTCACAAAGCTAGAAGAAAAAATTTTAAAAGTTTCCACAATAAGGAAGTGCTCAATATTTAAGGTAAATGTTTAACCTGATTTAAATTACATTATGCAATATGTATGTGTATGAAAATATTTCATGGTACCCCCTTAACATGTACAAATTTATGTTTTTATTTATCCATTAAAATAAAAAAAAATTCCAGTATATCACCAACTAAAATCACCCTGGACATAACACAACAAGCCTAGGAAGAATATAAAAGGCAGTAAGGAGATGGCAGGCTGCCTAGAGACATTGGGATTTTAGTAACAACATTGGGATGAACTCCCTGGGTTTCTGTATTGCCACCCATATATCCTAGACAGGATGCTGCACAAGCCTCCAACAGAACTGCCAATAAGCTCAGACAAAAAGCCAAAAACCCTCCAGGAAAAGACTGTTTACCTTAGCCAAAGTACTGTAGAAAAGGGGTGACCTAGCAACAGAAAACCTTTCAGTTAATATTCATTCTACTCAGGAAGCTGACATTCTACTTCATCCCACTCCCAATCCCAGCAGTAGCAAATAGCACACTCCAGTTCCCCTGCTGGATGGTATTGACTAGAAGAGCAGGAACTGATCCTCCATCTCTTAATCAGCAGAAGCAGATGGCAGCAATCCAATTCCCCTGCCAGAGGAGTGTAAGTGGGATCAAGCAGGCAGCTGATCTTCCATCCCCTGCCTGGTAGAACCAGGGAGTGTTAGATTTCCCATCTGGGGGAAATCAGGAGAACCTGGTGGTGAGCTGAGCCTCCACTCCCACCCAGTTTCAACAAGGCAAAAAGAAATGGTGGGAGGTTTTAATTGGCACTTCATTTCCCACACTCTGCTCCCACGGTGTCAGTGGGGACCAGGAAGGAGCTGAGCTTAAGGCCCCCATTTGAAAAAAAGGCAGTAGGAGTCAATGCCATATTTTCACTGAGATGATGTCTGCAAGGCCAGAAGGGGGACCTAACTTTCATTCTGCCCAACTGCAATAAAGCAGTATGAGTCAGTTCTTAACCTTGGCAGGGATAGCATCAGTGGGATCCAGTCACAAGCTGAACATACACAATCACCTGGCTTTCCTGCTACATGTCTATGAGGGAACTGCCTCCTTGATAAAAAGATCAACTAGGATTCAATGCTTTATTACATTCAAATATACAGGATATTTTGTACAGAAAATACCATTTGTCATACCAAGAACTGGGAACATCACAAGGAAAAAAGAGAAACAAACAACTGACCCTGACACCAAAGTGAATCAGATGTTGGAATTATCTGACAAGGATTCTAAAACAGTCATCATCAACATGTTTCAGCAATCAATTATGACTTCTCTTGAAACAAATGGAAAAAAATTAAAAACAGTGAAGAAATAGAAGTTATAAAAGAGAACCAAATGGAGAGCACAGAATTGAAAATTACAGTAACTAATATCAAAACTCACTGAATGAAATAAATACTAGAGTGGAGATGACAAAGGATGTTATTAATGAACTAAGGTGCTAAACCGATTTTTGACAAGGTACAAAAGCTATTCAACAAATGGAAGTGCAGAAAGTGGACATTCATAGGCAAAAAAATCAACCTTAACTTGTCCAATGCCTTATACAAAAATTAACTCAAAATGGATCTCAGATGTAAAACTATTCAAGTTTTAGAAGAAAAACAAGGACTAGTCTCTAGAATTTATAAAGAACTTCCAAAACTCAAGTGTTAAAAACCTAAAAGAAAATCCAATTAGAATACTGGTAAGATCTGAACAGGATTTGGATGATAATGACATCCAGATGGTAATAAGCACATAAAAGACATTAAATATTATTATCCATTAGGAAAATACAAATTAAAACCATGAGATATCACTATACACCTATCAGAATGGTTAAAATAAAAATTATCACTACATCAAATGTTGGCAGAGAGGTAGGGAAAGTGGATCACTCATACTTTGCTGGCAAGAATGGAGAATGGTACAGCTACTCTGGAAAATGGTTTAGCAGTTTATTAAAAGACAAGCTTGCAATAATCATGCAACCCAGGAAATTTACTTTTAGGCATTTGTCCCAGAGAAATGGCAACCTACATTCACTCAAAAACCTGTATACAACCATATCATGTACAACCACAAAAATGGGATCCTAATTAGAATGAGTTATACTCCATGTATGTATAATATGTCAAATTACACTCTATTGTCATATTGTCATGTGTATCTTTTTAAAAAGATTTAAATAACTCAAACCCCCCCCCAAATACACGAATCTTCATAACAGCTTATTTGTAATAGCCAAAAACCTGGAAACAACCCATGTTTTAGTCAGCTTTTTCAGTGGTATTACTAAAGGGACCTAACCAGAACAATGGTAGAGGAGGAAAGTTTATTTGGGGGCTCACGGTTTTGGAGGTCTTAGTCCGTAGAAGGCTTGGTCCAATCCTTGAGGCTCAAGGTGAGGCTGAATATCATGGCAGAAGAGTGTGGCAGAGGGAAGCAGCTCACATGA
>JAJEJO010000253.1:492012-506670 GCA_020662805.1 Glaucomys volans | reverse complement strand
GAGGGGAGAGGGGAGGGGGGAAGGAGGCAGACGCCATGCTCCAGATACAAAATATATACCCATAGCCATGCCCTCAATGAACCACTCCCTCTAGCCACACCCCACTTGCCTCCAGTTGCCACCCAGTAAATCCCATCAGGGATTAATTCACTGATTACATTAAGGCTATAACCCCAACATCTCTCCTTCAAACTTTCTTGCATTGTCTCATACGTGAGTTTTTGGGGACACCTCACATCAAACCATAACAACCCAAATGCCTTCAAATGGTGAATGAACTAATGCAGTGAAATACTACTCAGTAGTAGTAAATAGGACCAAAATATTGATAAATGCAAACCATGAATGAATCTCCAGGGAACTATGCTTAGTGAAAATCCCATTTAGATAACCATACTGAATTGACAAATACAGGAATAAAAATAGGTTTTTGTTAGTAAAGGCAATGTGGTGATTATTGTCAATGGTTTTTAGTTATTTTGCCAAGCCCCATTTAACAAAATTTTCTACAGAATCATTGACTTTTAGGCCATCTATTGGCTTGCAATCTACAATAAGATCCTTGATGATATTTTGGTGAGATGTTTCTGAATTCTGAGGAAGTGGTTGGAACATGAAACTGTTGATGAAATGTTTGACTCTAAAACAAATAGAACCTGTTAAACCAAGGATTGACAATTAAGAAAAAGAGGATAACGTGAATAAAGAAAATGTGGTGTGAAGATAGAAAATGAAATATCATTTAGTCTTAAAAAAGAAGGGAATTCTGTCATTTGTGTCAAAATGGATGAACCTGGAAGATATTATGCTAAGAGAAACAAGCCAGTCACAGATGGATAAATACTGCATGTTTCCATTTATATGAGATTACCATAATCAAAGAGATTTCCAAAGTCAGACTCATAGAATCAGAGAGTAAATAGAGGTTTTTAGGACTGAGGGACTGTGGAAAATAGGGAGTTGTTTTTTAACTGGTATTTAGTTTTGGTCAAGCAAGATGAATATGTTCTTGAAATTATTGTATAACATGATGCCTATGGTTAACAATACAGTATTTTGCACTTCAAATTTTGTTAACAGTAATCTCATGTTGTGTTCTTATCACAAAACAAACAAAAAAGCCAAAAAAACAAAACAAGCAAAGGAATACAAGGAAACATCTCTTGAGGTATTGCATATGCCTATTACTCTGATTTCAGTGGTAGTATCACAGCTGTTTGCACATGTTCAAACTCACCAAATTGTGCACATTAATATGTACATTCTTGTATATTAGTCTACCTGAAAACAACTTAAAAGGGAAAAAGGGCTCATTACAAACTCATTTATCAACAGAATGTTGAAAACAATTGGGGCAGTTTGTTATTGTCCATATAACAAGTTAACTATGTTTCTTGGGCTAAGCAGTATACTACTAGTTCTGGACTGGAACTCCAGGAAAGCAGGGCTGAGCCCACTGTGTCTGCCCACATATAGTGACCATGGCAGAGAGTCCTGGGCAGCCCGTGACCCAACTCCATTCTACAATATCAGTACTTCAGGGGGTGGTGCAGTCTTTGGAAGTTTTTGTATTTCCTGACAAATGATTCCACTTTCCATCTGGAGTCTGACAGATTTTCTGGTAAGTTCCAGAGAAAAGCAAAAGCCAACCTGCTCTGGATTTTCTGAAAGCCTCTGGGCAACTGATATGCAGGCCAGCTTTAAAGTGTGAGAAGAAGAGCTCCCAGGACTGGTGCCCTTGAGTGCTCCCTGTAGTGCAATAAAGAGCCAGGCCCACTGAGGTGTGGTCAGGGAGCCCAACCAGCCTCTCTGAAAACAGGTTAATGGTTGCTGAACTCAGGGATGGGAGGTGGGAAGCAATGGGGAGAAGGAAAGTAGGTGTGCCTATAATGCACAACAAAAAGGATTCATGTGATAGAATTAATCTGTACCTAGACTATATCAATGTTAGTGATCTGGTTGTGATATTAATTGTACTGTAGTTTTGGAAGATGTTTCTACTGTGGGAAACCAGATAAAGAATATATATACAGGGTCTCTTCCTATTCTTACAACTGCATGTAAATCTATGATGGTCTCAAAATATAAAATTTGATTTAAAAATCTATTATATGGTACCATCTGAGTTTTATAAAACACACACACACACACACACACACACACACACTATATCTGGTGGATTTGAACCCATCCTTTCCTCAAAGTGAGCAATTCTCAAGGAGTATGCCATAGATACTTTTTCAGAGTTTTTTTAACAAGGTCAATACTATTTGCATATTAATGCAAGGATTTATGATACTAAGCATATACTAATATATAATAACCTATAATTATACTAATTAATGCATGACTAATATTGTCTTTTTCATTCTGATGGTGTAAAAGTAATGGTAGACTACTGGCACCCTAGCATGAATTGAGGCAGTAACAATTATTCTAATAATCATGGTCTTCTTCACTGTCAAACCCTCACAGTAAAAGACAAAGAAAAATAAAAGAAACAATAAGCAATGAAAAACAAGGAGCAAATTTTGCTTAAGAATGTCCTTGATGCTTGGGTTAAAGGTATTAATTTGATTAGATCTCAACATTTGAACACAGACTAGTACTCTAATGAAATGAAAAGCATGAAGAAAGCAATCCCAGTACACATTTAAGCATGATGGCTGTCTCCAGGAAAAGCACTTGTGCAATTGAGTTGTGAGCTGAACTAGTCTCTTTTCTCCTTCACATGCCATTTTTAAATTGAAATACCAGCTGACAGTCAAACTATGGTTATTCAGATTTGGGTTTTTGGCAGACATTTTCTTCAAGATGAACCAAAGGAGCCTGCCACTTCAAGGAAAATAACTGATAGTATTTCTTGTTAATGATAAAATTTAAGCTTTTAACAGAGAATTGGAAATTTGGAAAAATTATATCTGAAGAATCTTCTCAAAACGTAAAGACTTTCTAATAGGATTGGTGGTGATAGTAACAAATGTGATTTTAAAATATAATTTAATAAATAAATCTTTAGAAGATCTATTTAATTCAGTGAAACAGTATTTTCCAAATGACCAATGTGTGATATCATGAAATCATGCATGGGTGAAAAATCCATTAAAAGTGCAAAATAGAATGCTTGCTGAAATGGGTGAAACTCTGAGTTCAATTCCTAGTACCTCAAAAAAGTGAAAAATAGAGCAATAGATTGTAATACAACAGTAACAAAAAGTTCACTAATATACTTTCAGATTCCATGTTGCACCTAATGAAGTTAGTTTGAGGCAGGCCTCAGCAATTTGGCACAGCCCTAAGCAACTCAGCAAGAACCTTTCTCAAAATTTTAAAAAGGGGGACTGGAGCCCCCAAAGACCTGGGTGTCTCCCCCCTCTTTGCAGGAGCACCCCCCAGAACTCAGCCTTCTCCTGGAAGTAAGCTGTGGCAAGGCTGTCATTCTGTCATTGCTTCCACCCACAGTCCTCATGGCATCCCACTCTTCTGTGCAGATACACTGCCCTCTTTCAGGTCCCAAAGTCAGCTTGGGTTTTAAGTTGACCCTGGAATCTTTCACCTTGGTAAGAATGGGAAAGCGTGCTTCCATATCCAGGGGATTATATAATAATATATAATTAATAATAATAATATATTAATAATAAATTAATAATAAATTAATAATATATAATAATATATAATGAGGGTGGATTGTATAACATTCTTCTTTTTTTTTTTTTGGAACCAGGGATTGAACTCAGGGACACTTGGCCACTGAGCCACATCCCCAGCCCTATTTTGTATTTTATTTAGAGACAGGATCTCACTGAGTTGCTTAGGGCCTCACTGAGTTGCTTAGGGCCTCGCTAAGTTGCTGAGGCTGGCTTTGAACTCTCGATCCTCCTGACTCAGCCTCCCAAGTCGCTTGGATTACAGGTGTGCGCCACCACGCCCGGCTGATTGTATAACATTCTATGGATACTTCAGCTTTTGTATGTTCGGGACTATTCTGGGTTCCTACATTAGAAAACCCAAACTCAAACCAGGTTAACTCAATTCCAATCCCTAATTAACTACTAGGGACTCTCAATACAATTAAATACTTAATTTGTCTTGCTTCTGGACACACCTTATAAGTGTTCCTTGTGTGACCTCTTGCCAGAACCCTGAGTCACTAGTAGGTTGCTTCTGATTCATGAATTGCTATTAGTTCAAATAACCAGGTGTGGGAAAACTGGGGAGACCCTGAGCTCACTGCTCTCTCATTATATATCAAAGTGTCAGAAAGGCGTCTCTCAGACCTCAGTTACAAATCTTTTTGTGTGTTCTGAATTTGCATGAATACTTTAAAATTCGGATTATGCCAAGAAGTTGATTTGAGCTCCATGTCACACCAGGCCTGAGAGAAACTGGACTGCACACAGTAGTAGGTCTCAGGTACTGAGGTCTAGGAAGACAGGAATAATGTTTTTTCCATATGAATGCAAGTATTCTAAAACTTCTCCACTTTGGAACCTGTGCGTTCCCAGAGAAAGGAGTCAGTCTTATAAAACATCACATAGAATTATAGTGGCAAATTTGGAGATGTTTTAACCTAAAAAAGTTCTTAATCTGTAGAATGCATTGGAAAAAATAGATAACAAATGCAAAAAAGGGGGGGGGACTGGGGTTGTAGATCACTGGTAGAGCATCCTGACTTCGATCCTCAGTACCAAAAAAAGAAAAGAAAGGAAGATAGAAAGAAAAAGAAATAGCCACTTGTCAAATTTCACTGTACCATCAAAGAGGAATAATCACACTTATCAGAAAAGGCCCTTGAAATACTCTTCCCTTTTCCAATAACAAATCTGTCAAATATGGGACTTTCTTTATACACTTTAACCAAAACATATCTTAGCTAGAAAGCAGAAGGAAATATGAGAACCCTCTCTCCTATATTAAGCCAGACATTAAAAAGATTTGCCAAAATGTAAAACAATGCCACTCTTCTCACTATATTTTTGTCTTGGAAAATATGTTGTTAACTGCAGTGAATTTATTACTTTTAAATTAATTTTAAAAATACGTATTTCTGGGGCTAGGGATATAGTTCGGTTGGTAGAGTACCTGCCTCGCAAGCACAAGGCCCTGGGTTCAATCCCCAGCACCGCAAAAAAACCAAAAAACAAAAAAACCGTATTTCTTAAAGTTCTCATTTTCATTTCTAATAGAGTAAACATGAATAGATATAACTCACATAAACCAAGGTTCTTTGGAGTTCTCATTAATTTTTAAAAGTGTAAAGCAGTCCTGGGATCAGAAAGTTTGAGAAATGCATCAGGACAAACAAAAATTTTTTCACCTGAATCAATTTGCAATGACTCTTCAAGAAGTTACTAAACTGAGTTCATCTAAGGCCTTATACCATTGAGTCCTGCCCTCCCCTCCCTTCTTTAGCTTCCTGTCTAGTCTCTAACTTCAGAAACCACGACTGTATTCACTATGACAATATTACTAGAATAGACTATCATCTATTCTATTTCCCAATGCCCTTTTTTAATGGTCTATAGGACAAGTTCCTCTTATACATTAGTACAAGAGAAAGCTACATTTCTGAACAAATGTGGGTGTTGTACTCGTTATGTTTCCTCCTTTGCTTTAACTGCTGAGAAATTCAGGGCAAGTGTGCAGCCTGCCTCTAGAAGATGTGTAGGGCTTTACGGCATTGAAATTTAACCTTCCTTCAATCCAATGCATATCCCTTTACTTTCCCTCCATCATTTTCATATCATATGTTTGTTTTTGGCAAGTCTGGTAGTATGAATTCTGTAATCTTTAAATGTGCTTGAAAAATAGAGGAAGCAGAGGGAAAAGAAGAAAAAAAAGGCAAAACATGCAATATAAGCCATAAATAAACAAGTGGAAACTTCTTATCTAATTTACCTGAAAACTCAATTCTTTTCAAGTGCCCCAGGTGTAGACCAGGATCTTTAGGTTAGGAAATCAGAAAGAACCATGGCAACAGGTTTCTTTTTTTTCTTTCCTGGAAAGTAGGGAAATTGTCTTCCTTGTGCATCTCAACAGGAAGCCAGTTCTTTCTCCCCATAATTAATCATTTTACTGAAAGATAAATACAAACCTTTTCTATTACACTAAGAATGCAGATGATGAAGAAAAGAAAGCAGGGAAATCAATGATCTAAGAATCCAAGTGGCCAGAGAAAAGCCCCTCTGGAACAATAAGTCTCTTCTGAGTCAGTGACAAGGTCAAGAAAGCAGGTGTTGAATATGACTGAGATTCCAATTATTAGGACAAGTCCTGGGATGTCAGACAGAAAACCCAAGTTCTAGTCCTAATTCTATCACCAACAACTTATGTAATTTTGGGTAAACACTTCAGTATCTTGGGCCTCTGCTTTTTCTTCTATAAAATGGGGATCATAATACCACTTTACCTAGTTTTTGAGGATCAAGGAAGACCATACATATGAATATAATCTTGTAAAGGCCAATAATATTTAAATTTGCAGTTCGGTGTCTGAGGATGACTCCAAGGAAAACAAATCTAAAATTCACCATGTCACTGCTATAGCCTTTCAGACATTTTAATTCATTGAACTAGTTCAACTGGAAAATATAGTTAGCTCTCAAAGAATACAACGGCTACAGTATTCATAAATCTAGTCAATGAAATTGTGCCTATTAGAGTCTTATGTTTGTGCAGTGTTTCACAGGTCCTAACCCCCCAGTGCAATATCTGATATTGTTCACACCTTTATCAAAGGCCAACACAATCCCATTCCCTCTTGTCATCTTACAGACATTACTCCAGCAAAGAAAATCTCCTACAGGATTTTCTTTAACTCTTGGCTGCATGACTCTCATCAGAACATAACCATGCTATGACATTAATTAAACAGATCTATGATTATCTCCCTGCTCCCTGCACCATTCTGTCCTTTCTATAGTCTACCACAACTCATAAATTGCAACTCCAACTTTTTGTTTGCTCAAAATCCCAGAGATATCTTTAACGCATCTCTCACTCTCACACATTCAATTAACATATCCTGTTGGCCCTGTCTTCAAACTAAATATAAAATCTGACCTCTCTCATCAGACCAATGCTATGATCATCTTTGCTGGCATCTGTGCTTGCTCCTCAGTCTAGTTTGCCTAAGGACACCTTCTAAACCCTAAATTAGATTATGTCTGTTACCTGCTCTCTTCCCTCAACAATTTGCATCCCACATAAAATAAAAAAGTCAAATCCTGGAGCTGGACACTGTGGTGCATGCCTGTAATTCCAGTGGCTTGGGAGGCTGAGGCAGGAGTATCACAAGTTCAAAACCAGGCTCAGCAACTTAGGCCCTAAGTGACTTAACAAGACCCTGTCTTAAAATAAAAAAAATAATAATAAAAAGGGCTGGGGATGTGACTCAGTGGTTAAGGGTCCTGGGTTCCATCTCCAGTACACCCACCAAAAAAAATTCAAATCTTGCCTATGGTTTTCAAGGCACTATATCATCTGATCACCTTACCACCTCTACTTCTTCACTTCCTACCAGATTCACTCTCACTTATTGCCCTTTATCCATACTGGTCTCTTTGCATTTTGCATAACTTGAACATGCCAACACGGTCCTGTCTCCAGACCTTCACACTTGATGTACTCTTGTCTAGAACACATCACACATATTAGTAAAGGGCCTGCTTCCTTACTTCCTTCAGACCCAATTATTACCTCATCAAACAGGTTTTTAATGGCCTCTCTATTGAAAATAGTATCCCCTACCCATTTCTATGTATTCACATTGCTGTTTCTGTTTTTCTACGTCTTTGCATAATGTGATATATATATATACACACATATATATGATACATTCAGAGATAGATATAGATACAGATATTCTATATCCCTCCCACAATGTAGATCCCATGACTCTATGAGAGAGGGACTTGTTCTACTTTATTTCTTGTCATATACCAGTGCCCCAGGCACATGGTTGATATTCAATAAATATTTGAGCAATGAATGGCATAAACAAACATATTAAGCTTCAAATAAATGCTCATTTTTCCACACCTCCTTACATGTATTAATATTTAATGTTCTCTTGCCAGCAACCTGTGAGCTGTCAAACAAGTATTTTCCCCCAATTTATGTTTGTTTGGTCTGATAGGATTTTTTGAATGGAATACTATTGTCTCTATGATGAGCCTAGAGCTAATAGTCAACCAAGACATAGGCCATGCACTCACAGTCTTTTTTTATGTTGTTATATTTATGTATACATGTATGTATTTTTGGTACTGGGGATTAAACTCAGGGGTGCTTTACCACTGTGCTACATCCCTAGTCTTTTTTTTTTTTTTTGAGACAAGGCCTCAGTTGCTGAGACTAGCCTCAAACTTGGGTTCCTCCTGCCTTGGCTTCCTAAGTTGTTGGGATTACAGGCATGAGTAACCACCCCTGGACAATCCATTTTTCAACCTAATATGAATTGTTATGCAGATAAAAAGGAGAGGGCTTCAGCCCAACTGGAGGACCCAGTGAAGGCTTTTTGGAGGAGATGACAGCTGTGCGAAGCTTGAAGGATAAGTGTAAATGTATTTGGTGACAAAAGAAGGGAACAGTGTCTCCTCTGTTCATGAGGAAATCAGGCAGTTCAGTATCAACAGGCTCTTAGGAGCTGGATGGAGATAAGGAGATATGATGCTGGTGAAGGAGGCAGGATCTAGTCAGAGACCTGTTGCACCCTGAGGATCACAAGTCCAATTTTTTTTTCATCAATTTTAGCACCTGGAAGATTTTAGGCAGGGAATGACATAACTAGATTTGTAATTAAAGATATTGGAGCTGAAGGCAAGGGTTTAAGAGATTGACTCCAGACTATAAACCTCATTGAAAAATCAAGATGTGCCTAAATATTCTGACTCCGAATGCAAGTCTCTTTCCCACTGCCCCTATACCCTTCCAAATCCTATACTTCCATATGAGTTTGGCAATGTCTCCACACAGTAGCGCTCACAGCAGAAAGTGTGCTCATAAAACTGGGCATCATGTCAAGCATGCCTATAATCCCAATGACTCCAGAGGCTGAAACAGAAGGATCACAAGTTCAAAGCCAGTCCCAACAATTTAGTGAGGCCCTGTCTCAAAATTTTAAAAAAGGGCTGAGTATGTGGCTAAGTGGTAAAACACCCTTGGGTTCAGTCCTGTTACCAAACAAAACAAAACAAAAAAACAAAAATCTGGGCATGACTTTGTTTTGCAAATCACCCAAAGTTACATCCAGAATAAAGGCAAGAGGGAAATGTTTCCACTGGCTTTCCTTTTTCAAAAACCACAGTGCAGCACATCTTGTTTTATTTTTCTACTTTAGTTTTTAACCTGTACCAACATTCCCACATCCTGAATACTACATCATTGCTCTGGTTTTTGTTTTTTGTTTGTTTGTTTGTTTGTTTGTTTTTGTGTGTTTATTTTTGGTGCCAGGGATGGAGCTCAGGGCCTTATTCATTTTGGCCAAGTGCTCTAACACTAAGCTGAGCTACAACACAGTCCTATTGCTATGGGTATTTTTTTTTTCTTTTTTGATGCTTGGGAGTAGTTCAGTAGTAAAATGCCCCTGGGTTCAAGACCCAATACTGCAAAAAAAATGCATATACCTATAGTATGTATATACATATATATGTAAACGCCTAGAAAAGTAAAAATTGCAAAAGTTGTCATTTGTTGAGCATACTTTATCTCATTTAATCCTTACAGCTCTGAGGTGAATCACTCACTACCTCTTGTTTTATAGATACATAATTAAGTCTCTAAATAGGCATTTACCCAAAAGCATACAGTTTGCTAAGTGGAGAACCTTAAAATTTGCATTTGAGCCTGTGTTAACACCATAGTGTTAACCTTAACTTGTTCCAATTTGGGAAGCCAGTCTAACAACTTAGGTTTATATGGCTCAAAATCCTTTAATATTAAACTTAAACCATAACTACTTTTACTTCAGCCCCCTCCCTTTGATCTATCTTCCATGAAAATATATAGCATGCTGGTAATTTGGTTTAGCCTTCTTCAATCTCAATATCCTAATGCAAAAATCCTAATAGAGGCTTAGCAATATATTAGAAAACTGAAAAATGAGGAGACAGCTATGTTTAACCTGATTTAAATATTATGCAGTGTGTACATGTATCAAAACATTACATGGTACCCAATTAATATGTATAATTTTATGTTTTATGTATCAGTTAAAAATAAAAATTTAAAAATGTGTGAAAGAAATATATTGGATAACTGGTAGAATTTAGTGAGTGGGACACCTGGCTAAAGAACACAGATACATGGAAGATATTTTTAGCATTGGTTCTTCGAATGTGCTTCAAGACTCTTGGATGCTCATCATGATCTCTACCCTTCCCATTCATTCAATCTCCAGAGTTAAATGGTGCAGTCGACTTAGAATTTTAATGATATTGAAATGGAGGTGCCTTTCTGTCTGAGAATGAGGGTATTTTGTGGCTATGTAGCCAATATTAGAAGGTAAAATTTGTCCAATTGTGTGGTGTTTTGTTTAGATTCCCAAAGTATATTCTGAGACAAGGATTCCAGTGCAAGTAGTTTATTCAGTGGCAAGTGAAATGCAGGGAATACTGTTAGGGAAGTGGAGAAATAATACTGGAAAGAAAAGTAGCCCCAAAAGATGCATTATTAAGCTAGATGCTATCATGGACAACTGGAGCTTAATCTCAGCAAGAATCTCTGAGGAATAGTGTTAAAAATCACACATGGGAGGTGGGCACAGTGGCTCACACCTGTAATTACAGCAACTCAAGGAGGCTGAGGCCAGAGGATTGCAAGTTGGAGGACAACCTTGGCAACTTAGCAAGACCCTGTCTCATAATGTAAAAAATAAAAAATAAAAAGCTCTGGGATGTAGCTCAGAGGTAAAGTGCCTGTGGGTTCAATCCCCAGTATCAATCAATCAATAAATAACATACCTCAGAATTAACCAACTCAGGGCTGGGGTTTTGGCTCAGTGGTAGCATGCTTGCCTAGCATGTGTGAGACCCTGGGTTCGATCCTCAGCACCACATAAAAAAAAAGTTCTTGTGCCTACCTGCAACTAAAAAATGCATATATATAAAAGGAATTAGCTGATTCAATGGTCAACAGAATTGGGGTATTTATAAATGAAATTCTCTAATTCATTGGTTGAAGGCTGCCAGGACAGGGGAGGTGTTAATCGCCTGGCATTTCCACACTGCCACGCATGAGTAGGCAGAGCAGCCTTTCACAGTTCTGGCAAAAATCCCTTGCACACAGAGATGCAAATATCAGGCACTGGACCTTTAGCAGAGGATGCTGAAATAGTAAGGTCTAAGGGATCTAGGTGGGTGAGTTTGCCAAACGTGGACAGTTTAGGGGTTGGTTTCACAGTCAAGAAAACTAATCAGGCAGAAATAATTTGATACTTACAGAGTTATCTCAATTTGTTTTGCACATAGTTTTAAACTATTTGCATTATTTGAACAATATTTCATCAGAAATAAACAAAACTGACAATCTACATGAAAGGTCAAAAAATGTTTTCTCTAAAGGGCTACACAGTAAATATTTTAAACTTTGAGTACCATACAGTCTCTGTCACAACAACTCAGCTCTGCCATTGTACCACAAAAATATCCATAGGCAACAGTAAACAAATGGTGGCTGTATCTCATTAACATTTTATCTATGGGCACTGAAATTTGAATTACATATAATTTTCATGTGTCATGAATTATTATTCTTATTTTAATTTTTCATAAAAAATGTTTTAATGTTTTGATCTTTATGTAAAATGAACTTTATTGATTCTAGAACACAGATCAGATGGCAGATAGTCACATTCAAAGATTAATTCTGCGAGTTACTGTATCACCATTCACCATGTAAATCCAAATCATAACTTTGCCTCATCTCATGTGAACAGGGGGCATGGGTTTAGAAGGAGCAGTGTCCTGGAAAAGGGATGGACATACGGCAATTTTAAGATGACCTGAGGCACCACAATCTCTACAAGAACCTATGAGCATGGTTTAAAGCTAACACACCTACAAAAATCCTTAGCTCAAAGGCCATACACATACATGTAGTGGACTAGATTTGGCATGTGGGTCATAGTTTGCCTACCTCTGAGAACATGATTTCACCTGGTTTTAAAACTAGGACTCTTGCTCCTCTCTTTTTAAATTGTGTGCTTTTCACTTAAGGGATTTTCTTAGAGTTAGAACTGTGACTTAGGACATCAAACACACAGCTGATGATTACAAGAACATCTAAGTAGTTAGAATCGCAAATATCCTCCTTCTTTACACTGTAGCTGTAGAGCAGAAATATATTTTAAACTACGTAAATGTCTTCAAATGAAATATTGAAAAAGAAAATATAAAGTTTAGTTATTTCCAGTTATGGTATGGATTAATTTCCAATGATGTGAGCTGCTGAACTGAATATGCTGTTAAGAAAACAAATGTCAGATAAATGTAACTATAAGATGTCAAGCATTGCACCACCAATTTACTTATTTTATTAACTCAGAGAAAAGGACAAATGCTCTTCAACTCATGATGAGCTTATGTTCTGATAAACCCATCATAAGTTGAAAACATTGTGTCAGAAATGCATTTACTTTTACCTAACCTACCACCCTTCCTAGCTTAGCAACATAGCACACCGCAGAGTGTTTGTGATTTTCCCTTGTGAACATGTAACTGACTGGGAGCTGTAACTTGCTGCCACCATTCAGCATCATGAGAGGATCATACTACACATCACTAGTCTGGGAGATGATTCAAATTCAAAATTTGAAGTACAGTTTATACAGAATGTGTGTTACTTATGTATAAAGTTGAAAAATTGTAAGTGAAACCATCATAAGTAGAGGACTGTCCATGCTAATTGCTAGCAATATTTGTTCAATTACAATATTACTCATAAAAACCATTGTGGATGCTAAGGATTTGAATTTGAAACTTCTTATCAAAGAGCTGCAGATAGCAGTCGCTGGTGATAATGTCTCTGCAAAACTCGTATGACTTCTTAGGAAGGAGAGTGCTAGCAATTATATATAGGACATATCTAGAGATAACTCTAGATATGGCAGTTGTACCCCAAATTTAAGACTCTGCCCTTTCCCTTAATCTTTCCCACCCCCAGTAACTACACAACTAATGAAGAGGAAGAGAAGGGCAAGAAAGAGAGAAGCAGCTGACCGTGCTTCCTCCAAGACCAGTCGCATCCAAAACTCAAGTGGACATAAGTTGGGTGGTTTATAACACTAGACTACACCAAAGTTTGGATGCATATACTGCTTAGGTGTTTTGAAACACCAAAATAAATGTATTCTCATGACTGAATGTGACAGCAGGGCTTTTTAATTATATAATCCTAATTATTAAAACAAGGAGCCAATCTATGATTTTATTCAAAGTTAAGGAAAAAATTATTCAACAAATTCAAACAGAGTAGTGAAATAAATGAAGTCATTTTCTGCTTACATCCTAATTTTTGTTAGTTAGGGAAAAGCAAAAATCCTAAGCAACAACCAGATTAGGATGGTGTTCAATGGATAGTGCTTAAATTCTAGGCCTGGACAGAACAGAAATAATGAAAAACTTTAGACTTTATTAGTAAAATGCCTAGTTAGAACTGTATATAAACAGTGTATTTACTTGGATGTGCTAATAGGGAACAAATCCAGTGTTATCTGCCACTGTTTTTCAGAAATCCTCTGTCTCTCTCTCAGCTAGAAATTATTCTAGCTGAGATTATTCTACAAAAATCCAATAATTCTTTTCAATCATTTTATGACATCAGGGAAGTCATATTTTCAGGTATCAAAAAGTCAACATAAGGGCTGAGATTGTAGCTCAATAGCAGCATGTGTGCTTAGCAAGTGTAAGTCCATGTGTTCCATTCCCAGCACACATACACATAAGTCAATATAAATCAAAACTTCCCTATCCAATAAGTTCAAAGAATCTTCCCCAGCTCAGAACTAACTTAAGTTCAGAATCGTATGATTGAGAAGGGATTATGTTACACCTTTCCATCCTCTTATACTTTATCATTTCCTACTCATCAGCTACTGAGTATGGGATTTCTAGGAATTATGTGGGGCATTACATATTGTAATCAATATTGCTTGCCATATGGTCTCAGGCAATGGTAAATTTTTATTTCCCTGTCCTCTTATCTATATGTATGGCCATGTGCTTTGCCTTGACAAATAAAATGTGAGTAGAAGGGAAGTTGTGTTACTTCCAGGTGCAAACTTTAAGAAGTATTGCACAGCCGGGCACAGTGGTGCACCCCTGTAATTCCAGCAACTTGGTAGGCTGAGGCAGGAGGATTGCAAGTTCAAGGTCAGCTTTAGCAACTTAGTGAGGCCATAAGCAAAGGAAGGAAGGAAGGAAGGAAGGAAGGAAGGAAGGAAGGAAGGGAAAAAAGAAAGAGAAAGAAAGAAAGAAAGAAAGAAAGAAAGAAAGAAAGAAAGAAAGAAAGAAAGAAAGAAAGAAAGAAAGAAAGGAAGGAAGGAAGGAAGGAAGGAAGGAAGGAAGGAAGGAAGGGAAAAAAGAAAGAGAAAGAAAGAAAGAAAGAAAGAAAGAAAGAAAGAAAGAAAGAAAGGAAGGAAGGAAGGAAGGAAGGAAGGAA